>NDGN011526586.1:10317-25890 GCA_002564285.1 Tympanoctomys barrerae
AGACAGACACACACACACAGAGAGAGAGAGAGAGGTCAGAAGCTAGTTCATATTGCAAATGTAAATTCTACTTGTTAGATTAGATTTGGCCTCAATCTATGGCTAACACAAAGGAAGGGCTAAAGATTAAGGTGCCCAAACTGGATTTGAGGGCTGCCTGGTCATTCTGTATAGGTCTGTATACAGCAACAGTTTTGGTTTTTTTGCTTTTTTAGTCGAACTGGGGATTGAACTCAGGCCTTTGCGTTTGCCAGGCAAGTGCTTATTCCACTGAGCCATCTCCCCGGCCTGCCTGGTCATTCTGGGTCCATGTTCCTCCTACTTTTCTGTCATTAGAGTTGCCTGACAAGTCACAAAATAGTTCCTGGGGCACTGTCCATGGAGCAATACAAAGAAGGAAAGCATGGAAAAGCACACTTCGCACCTGTTAGCTGAAGTAGGTCACTTCAAAGGACAATGGTAGAAGCCCTACTCAGAGTGTACATAGACAGCTATCTGGTTAAATAAAGTGTTCAATTCGAAACTAAGAAACTAAGAATAAATATAGGACGGTCACAGAGAGCATGGAAAGGAGCTTGGATTTTATTCCAAGGGCCAGAAGGAATTCAAGACTTCCCTCAAGTGCTGCTGTGACTTGACTTACCCAGTGAGATCACTTTGGCTGCAGGTAGAAAAGGAGGCAGCCAGGCAGGGCTGAAGCAGGGAGAAGAGTTCGGCACTGTTGCAATAATCCAGGTGAGAGATGAGGGGGGTTGGAGTGGAGGTGATGAGAAATGGCTGGATTGGGCCCCGGGTGGGGGGCTGGCACTGCCAGGACTTGCTGACAGATGGAGCATGAGGTGTAAAAGAAGAGGGGAGCATCCATGGGACAGGCAGAATAACCAGGAAGATGCGATGCCCAGTGGGGCCAAAGAGACAGGCAGAGGCACAGGGGCAACGGTAGGTCTTCCTGATTTTGAGAGGCCCTGCAGGCATTTAGCGGGGCTGCCAAAGAGATGACAGATGTGGAAGAGCAGAGGTCAGAAAGACTCGGGAGCTACCAGCAGGTAGATAATGGGGAATACGCGTTCGCCAGCAGGAGGATGTCCATGGAGGAGAAGCAAGGGCCAAGGGTGAGCCCTGGGCACTTTGGCAGGCACAGGAGGGAGGACCAGAGAAACAGAGAAAGCAGCCAGGGTGAGACAGACGAGGGCCGGAGCTGCAGGCCCCAGGCTGTTGAGGGTGGTGAGAATGGAGATTTTGCCCAAGATCTGACAACAGGGTGGTGTCCAATCTGGCAAGGGCCAGCTCTGTCCATGGAGTACCGAGAGGAGCTCTTGCAAACCTGGCTGGGAGCAAGCAGGCCAGTCATGAGACTCCACCCGGCTGTGTCAGCGTGGCATGGAGCAGGCAGAGAAGTGGGGCGGAGCTGGAGGGACAGGTGTTCCTAGTGGGGAGGTCCCCTCTGCAAGCTGAAGTGTCCAGGTCATCCTAGAGGACAGGGCAGCACTGCCCTGGCTCAGCCAGATCCCTGGAGATGGGGAAAACAAAACAGCCTGAAGGCCAGACATGCCCACCCCGCTCCCAGGGGAATCAAGGGCTGGCCATCCTCTCCCTAGGGTAGCAGAGTCATGCCAGAGTCAATCACAGCTTGACCCAGGTCTCCTTGGCACAAGTCCTATGCCAGGGATAGTTAGCAAAGCTTGCCACCAGGACTGCCTTGCATCTGAGAGGGAAAAACTTTGAGCCCCTTTGCTGAAGTGACCCCTGACTCAGGTCCTGAGGAAGGGGCTTGCAGGCGCAGGCACTCGGGCTGCACCCACTGCATCGATGGCATCTCCTTGCCTCTGCCTATGCCCCTTTTGGGGGCTGCCTGATCTCCCACTCTGGACAGTGCAGAAGGAAAGGAGTGAGCTAGGGCGATTGGAGCCAGCACTTTATCTTATGGCAAGTGGTTTGGAGAAATTCCCTAACATAGACAAGAGCAGAGAATAGCATGGAGACCTGGTGGGCGGCATCTGGGGAAGAAGAAGGTCCTAGGACTTGTCCTGCTGACCATCTGAGCAGCGTTTCTCACACTGAAGGCTGTCCAGCAAGACTGGCTCAGGACTCCACAATCTTCAGAGCATCATGCTCACTTTTTAACGCAATAAAAAGAAATAAGACATGGGGGCCGGGGAGATGGCTCAGTAGGATAAGTGCTTGACTGGCAAACGCAAGGATCTGAGTTCAATCAATTCATACATAAAAAGGTAAATATCTCTTTTAGGTCACTAGTGGCTGACCTTTTCTGTACATGTGTTTGTTCCCAGTGGGCTTGTCCAATGTATTTCTTGCATGAGTCAAAATCCAGAAGAGACAGTGCTGTCCGCCTCGCCTTCTTGTCTCCCCCCCCCCATCCCAGTGGGGGTCCTCAGCCCAGCAGCTAGGAGGAAGGGGGGAATGCTCAGTGGCTGGAGCAATTGTTCCACCTTGTAAATATGGTGTTGAGGACAGATAAATTAACATGGGGAAATAGTTCATCCCAGCTGTAGTTTCGCCAAACCTGCATTGGTTTTTTTTGGGTTTTTGTTGTAGTTTTTGTATTTAGTACAGGATCTACAGGGTCTCACTACACAGACCAGACTTATAGTGATCCTCCTGTGTTCAGCCTCCCAAGAGCTGGGATTACAGGATGCCACCATGCCCAGTCTCAATTGCAGGGCATGAACACTGGGGATCAAACCCCAGTCCCTGCATCTGCCTAAGCAGGTGCTTTAATCCACTGAACTATCTGGCCAGCCCTCAAACCTGCATTTTTTTAAAAAAAAGTGATGTTGGGCATTAAACCCAGGGATTCACCCTGAGCCACATCCTCCATTCCTTTTATTTTTTATTTTGACACAGAGTTTTATTGAGTTAGCTGCTAAGTTGCCCAGACTGGACTTGAACTTTTGAACCTCTCGTCTCACCTTCTCAGAGCCCTGGATGTCAGGCTCTCCACCCAGAGGCCCAGCTCAAACCTGCATTTCTTTGGAGTGACAGGTTGCAATGGGCCTCAGCAGAACTACCCTGTGGGAAACACCACCCTGGTACACGGGGCACAGTGACTCAGGACTGATGCCAAGCACAAATCTGTCACCTTTCCAGAGACCAATGACTGTCAGTCTGGCTACCCTTGAGAACCACCCATGGCCCAAGTGTGATGGTGCTTCAGGAAGCTGAAGCAGGAGGATCAAAAGTTTGAAGAGGGCTGGCGAGATAGCTCAGCAGACTAAGCACCTGCTTAGGCAAGTGCAGGGACCGAGGTTCAATCCTGGGCACCACATGCCGCGCGGGCCCCAGCCCCAGGCACACCGAGTCTGGGCGTGGTGACACACACCTGTAATCACAGTGCTGGGGAGGCTGAAAACAGGAGGATCACTACAAGTCCAAGCTGCATAATGAAACCCTGCACAAAATACAAAAAAAATTTTTTAAAGTTTGAGACCAGCCTAGCAAGCCTGTGCCTCAAAGCCTCAAAACCAAACAAAGGTCTGGGGATATATCTCAGGGGTAGAATGCCCTGGATTCACTCCTCCAGTACTGGGGGGGGGAGAGAGAGAGAGACAGAGACAGAGACAGAGACAGAGACACAGGCACAGAGACAGAAACAGACAGAGAGAGAGAGAGACAGACAGACAGACAGACAGACACTGGCAAGAGAGAAAAGAGAGAAGCCACCAGTATGCTTTACAAACCACTGCCATTAGGGGTGCCACCTTGAGATGAGACCCACTGGCCTAGAAGGAAGTGTGACACTCACCCTCAGGGCGCTGGGGTACTAGCACCTCAGTAGCACAACAGCTGTGCCTGGCAACTCAGTGTCCTAAGCTGCCGGATCCTGGGCTGTGCCAAAGGGGACACCAGGCTGCTTGCTCCTGGCAAGGCTTCTGGAAGTCAGGCCAACTGTTCACTCCTTTCCACCCCTGCCCCTGAGCCAAAAACATTCTCTTAAGTAAAAACACCTGGCGCCTCAATTCTGCACAGGCTCCCCATTATCCTGCTTCACTGATATCCCTCTGTCACCACACCCACTGTGACATGGCCGTGGTTCTGGGTCTGCCAGCAGCACCTGTGCTTCAGAACTCCACGCCTGCTCTGCCCTGCTCTGGGTTGCCCACTCTGTACCTCTTACTGGATGAAAGAGCCTCACCAGAGATAACGGACCCAGGAGTTTCTTGCAGTATAGCCAGCTAGCGGAAATGTCCATGCAAGTGCAAAAACAGAGAGAATCAATTACACAAGGAACCCTGTGCGTTCCCCCAGCCAACTTCAACAGTCAGTTCGCAGTGACCCATCTGCTTACACTGCCACAGCCTCTTCTACCTGTAATTGTCTTCCAAGGATTGGACTCAGAAGAAACCATTGAAAGCCTCCAGTGTGCCCTGGGGCACGAGAGCTGTTAGCCAGAGACCAGGCCCAGAGCCTGGTAGTGGTAGATCCACACTTCCCCACACAGACTTCTCTGAGAAGTGGGCTTCTGGAGGTTCTTTGGAAAAACTAGTCTGTCTTTAAGGCAGCCGTGGTGAATTCTTGCATTTTTCATGGGCTGGGGGCTTCTTGACCCCTTCAGCTGGTCAGAAACACATGGGCCAACCACCCTAGAAAGACAATAAAATCACACCCAAAATCTACCATCCCCAAGGTCACCACCTTCGCTGTGACACAAGAACTCCATGTGAAGTGTATTTGTTTTGGGGAGGGGAGAAGAGAAACAGGTAAAGTGCTTCATTTCAAACCTTAGCGGCTTTGTCCGGGTTTTGCTCAATCTCTGGCTAACAGCTAAACCATCTGAACTCCAAACCAAAATAAATACACCTCTGAAGTTCAACAATGTTATTACATCAAGGCTGATGTAATGGTTCCAAACCATGAGAAAATCATATTCCAGTATAATGGGCCCCTCTGTTTAGCCAGAGGAAAGGCTGGACTGCTGGCTTGCTGTCAACTGGAATTTGGCGTTTTCTACCATGGTTAAGCTGGGTGTGTGTGTATGTGTGTATAACCTAATTAACGATCTTTCAGTCACTGTGGTGTAAAAGTGCATAGATATTAAAATATAATTGAGGGGTACAGAGAGAGAGAAGGTCCCTGGACTGACCCAAAGCAGAGTTCCAGAATGATCCACCCCTGCCTGCCCCACTCCACCCCATCAGCCCCTCCTGGAATCAGCTCCTGACAGGGTGACATCTATGATTTCAGTAGCCCTGCAGGAGGCTAGGGTTCAGGAGAGGAGAGAGAGAGAGGTCCCAGGCTCAAAGGCTGGCTCACTGTGGGAGATCACTTCCAAATAAAAGCTGGAAGTGCTGCCTGACCCCAAGCACATTTAGGTAGGTCCCCTGAATGCCGCACAGGATCCACAGACAGGAATCTGACTCTTGGAGCCCGAGCAGGATGCGTGCTAAGGGGAACACAGTAGCTTGCCTGACTCTGCACCAACGGCTTAGACCACCATGCAGCTCCCAAGCTCCTTCCAGCCCTGCCTTGGCCTTGAGAGCCTAGTCTCTGGGTTTTAGCTCTCTGGCACCCTTCAGCAGGGTCCAGGCCATCAGCCAGAGCTTGGGAGACATGTCCCTCAGCACGGCCTCCAGGTCAGGGGCTGCCCCTGGGAAGCCAGGACATAAATCAGGATGACACACACTGAAGCTCCCAGCCAGAGAAAGCTGCCAAGGCACAGGATCTGAGCCCTTCTGATTTTAGGTTCTATAGAGAATGCAGTACGTTTGCTATCTTGGGAGGTTTTTATGTATCATCTTCGACACCAGCTTCCAACCACGGATGGAACTCAGAGCTGATCTCTGTCCCAAGCCCGTGGCTCCTGCATCAACTCGGGTCAATTCTTACCACAAAACTGTAATTAATCCTGTTTTGGTGATGTGGAAAAGGGGTTCTGAGGTGCTTAGGACCTGGTCTGACATTGCACATATGGAGTCTGGCAGGGTCAAAGCTTCAGCCATCAGACAGGAATGACACACCAGGCAAGTCATTCATCAGCAACAGCTGGTAGCGGCTTCAATGTGGGTAATGTCCCTGGAAAGGGCCATATGTTGGAGTCCTTGGAGGTGGGACCTGGTGGGTGGTGCTCAGATCATGGGGACAGGCCATCAAAGGGACGTGCCCTCTGCTCCTGGGTACAAGATGTGACTACTCAGGTCTTGTCTGAAACTCCAAATCATGAGCTAGATATGCCTCTCTTTATAAGCTGGTGTCCTCAGATATTCTGCTGTTGTGATAACACAAGGCCAACTAATACAGGCAACCATATCCAAATACCACTCACTGCGTGGCTTGGCCAGTAGAAGTTGGTATCCTTGCAGTTCTGGAGGCCAGATGTTAGAGGTATCAGTAGGATTGGTTTCCAGGTTTCTCCTGGAGCCTCTGTCCTTTATGTGTGAATAGTTGCCATCTCCACTTGTCCTCATATGGTCTTCTTCGTGTGTGTATGTGTATGTGTGCATGTGTATGTGTATGTGTGCATGTGCACAAGCATGCGTGTATGTGTGTGTGTGTGTGTGTGTGTGTGTGTTTGCTGCTGTCCATGACTGACTGGCCAGGAATACCCAGCACACACAAAGGAGGCTTTGCGCTTACAACAACCCCTTATGCATAGCTCCCTGTGGCCCATAGGGAGAGAAGTACAAAAAGAGACCCTAAGAGATAGAGAAGAGAGACCACATGCACACAACTTTTAGTGGTGTGTCACTGTAATTGTCCTGTTTCATCATTAGGGATGGCTGTTAATCACTTACTGTGCCCAATAGTGAAATTAAACTTTACCATAGGTATGTCCGTTTAGAGGAAAACATAGTATACATACAGCGTGGTGCTATCTGTCCATGGTTTTGGGTGTCCACTGAGGGTCTTCGAACATATCTCCAGGGAGAAGGGGCCGCTGTGTGCTCATCCAGATGCACTCACACGGGCCTTAGCGGCCCAAGGAATTGGACGCTACCGGCTCTATTTCTTTTCTAGCACATAGTGTACTACGTAGCGTGGGCTCAATACGTATTTACCTAGTGAGCGAATGGATAGATGCAAATTCTGAATGATTCTGCCCTCCTTTCGTTTTAGAACAAGGGCCTAAACGCCACAGAATTCTGGACCAAATCACTGTCCACCCACAGGGCTGGGCAGTCCTGTGCTGCGACGCAGCCAGCTCACAGGCAGGGGACCTAACCACCTCATCCCACGCAAGCTCTTGTCAGGAATGGTAGATAGGCAAGTTCCCAAGCCCTCCCAGAAAGTGGCCGCCCAGAGCCCCTCTGGGGACAAGCAGCGGCAGGATTTGAAGCAACAAATTGTGGCTGCTTCCTGGCGGGGACTCGCTGGAGTCGCCTCTGTGGGTTAACATGCTGGATCTTTGGTGTCTGGCTGAGCTTAGGCGCGGTCTCACCTCAGAGCAGAAGGGAGCACTGGGAGACCTCTTTGGGTTCCCTTCTGCCTCCAAGATCTCAGGCAGACAGTAACATGTGGGAGTGACAGTAGCTAAGAGCTCCTGATGGCCAGAAACCAGCGATATCAGGGTGGGGAGGTCTGGGCCATCCACCTGGAGCTAACCAACCAGCAGAGCTGCGAACACCAACAAGTCTTGCAGCTGCCAGGATTACTAGTTTGACAAAGCACGAAGTGGTGGCTAGGACTGTTTAGGCTCCCGGGAGCCAGTGGCGGGTGCGTGGGTGTGATACACAGTGTCATGGACACACACAAGGTGCTTATGCAAAGGTGGTGGCAAGGCCTGCCTGGGAGGTCTCTCCGCTCTTGAAAACCCTGATAAGAATCACAGCCTCCAAGCAAGACTTGTGTGCATTTTTCAGGCATCATTTGTCTCTCCACATCCCCTTAGGAGCAGAGGGCCAGCCAACCTTCTCAGTCCAGGGAGGAAATAGGAGCAAGACACAGAGATGTCAAGGTCACATGACCACTGAGCCTAACCCACAGGGTCTGCACCAGCTGCTAACGGTCTCTGTGCCTTTCTAATCACATTTCTAATCTGGCCACCTCTGAAATCAGATTAGCTTGCCTCACATCCCCACCCCCCCACCCTCCATAGTAAGAATTAACCCTGAGCCACTTTACCACTGAGTTATACCCTCAGTCTTTATTTTTTATTTTGAGACAGGGTAGCCCTAAACACCAAGGGTGAACTTCCACTTGAAATCCTCCTGTCTCAGCCTCTCAAATAGCTGAGATTACAGGCCTACGTCTCCATACTCAACTCATTTATAACCATCTTTGAAGGAATACACTCAGGCTAAGACCTAATAAGATGCAGTAGAAACCATAATTTCCTTCAAAGAGCTTGGTGTTGGATGTACAAGAAGATTGACCCACAAAGCAAAAATGAAGGGCCAGAGGAAGGTGTGTGTTTGGAGGACATGGGCCCCTGGGGAGACCTGGAATGAGAAGTGCAGAGGACTTTCTGGGCCAAGTGACCAGGAGCAAGGGAGTGGCAGAGCCACTCGCAAAGAAGGCTGACCCAGGCCAAGCACTGCAGCTCCCAGTGGGACAATGGCCCAACAAGTTGGCTGAGGTAGGCCTCAAGGACTATGCAGAGTGAACTGGGGGCTAGAACTGCCTGAAGTATTTCTACAATGCTGTCTTACAGCAGAGATAGAGTCTTCCCTGGGTAAGAACTCTCTTACAGCATCAACATTGAAAGGGACAGGCACTCTTTCCCAATGTGGGCACCGAGCTCTCCACAGGGAGCCCCTGGGAGCTCCAGCACCTCTCCAGTTATTAAGCACCTGTGACTTTAATGACATGTGCTCATAAGTCTCACAGACACATGCATGTGTGCATGTGGAATGAGAAACACAAGAACAGCCTAATTGACTTTAATTAAAACCATAGCCTTAAAATCTAAGTCCTATCATTTGAATGCCACTGTCCTGCAAAAATTCATGTGCTAAAACTTTGGTCACTAGTGTAGTGTCCAAGGGACTGGCCCTTCAAAAGGAGAGCCCATTGGAGGCTGCTGAGACCAGGGAACAAACGTTACGAATCAGAGTGACATCTTTCTTGAGATCAGATGTTATAGTTTGTGTCTAGTTGTCCCCCAGAGCCTCATGCAGTCATGGGGTGGGGCCGTCTAGAGTTTGAGATTAACTCATGATCCACTGGGATTATGGGTCTGAGTACCGCTGGGATTATGGCTGTGAGTGCTACACCCCACCTGAGGCAAATAGCCTGAATGTAATATAAGAGAGACATAGAGACAGCCTTGCTCTCTGTTGCCATTGTTGGTGTTACTCCTCCCTTTTGCTCTCTGCTCTTTGCCGCCTCCAAGAAAGGTTGCTGTCTGCCATGTGCCACTCTGCCTTGGAGCCAGCTGAGTATGGACTGAAACCTCCAGGAACTATGAGCTAAGTAAGCCTTTCCGTCCTTCATTTTGGGTGTCAGATATTTGTCCCAGCAATGAGAAAAGAGTAACTAAAACGCCAGGTTAGTTGTAATGGGGACCACATAGAGCCTGCATGTGCACTTGGGAAGCTGTGGAGGCAGCTGGCGGGAGCGTCCGTGCTTATGCCAACTTGACTGAACTCATTTCCAGGTGATTTACCTTGAGTCTCTTACCCTATTTTCACAGAAAAATTAAAGGCAAGACCCAAAAACCATGACCCAGATCTGTGCTCAGACTTGTCCTCATGGACATTAACCACATCCACTATGACCATACACCTGTTTTTAAATTTTTTTCAAGAGAGCTCATGTAAAAACAAAGTGTTAAAACAGAATTTGTCCTCTGTGCTTCTGCCGAACTTACCAGAATTTAGAGAGACACCAGATGAAAGGCCACTTCCCCCCAGCGCCATCCTGTCCCTCGGCTCATCCCTCAGCCTTAGCAGAAGGGTGGCTGACAACAACGTGGCCTGAACTCAGAACACATCACACACTCCCCCTGCATGAGCTTCAAGGGCCCCCACCGGAGCTGGACATCTTTGGAGTTTCTGTGGTCGGGTTGCCCTGGCTATCCAGAGGTGAGTGGCAGTACTCAGAATAGCAGTCCCCTGTGTGCTGGCTCCCTGGCTGTCTTCCACAGCTGCCCAGAGGAAGGCGTTGGTGAGGGCCCCTGGATAGGCAAGGACTACCTGCAAGAGCTAGTCCTTCTCAGTGGGCACCTCTGTTGCTTCTTCAGCCTCACAATGGATCTGGCTGGGGAATTGAAGGGCTTTCCTAAGCCCTGGAAATGAATTGGACATGCATGGCCCTGATTCACCCCACCTGCACCAGGTGCAGAGCAGCAGCCTTGCCAGCGCTGACTTGCAGGACTCACCTGCAGGCTCCCTTCAGCCCTCGGGCCAGCTGCTAAGTGTGTTTTCCTCCAAGAAGGTCTGAACTGCATGGAATTCCACCCCCATCCCCACCCCAGTGTCCTGGGTGTGAACATGGCCCTGGGCCCTCCTTCTTCAGGCATCATGATGCCAACCTGGGCTCCACAGTGTCCCTGTGCCAGTCGCTTCCTGGGGGAGGTAGCCCCACGCATCAGGCTCCTCTGTTTGGCTTCATCTGCAGTACGCAATGAGTTTCCAGAGGCCCCGTTTTCTCACAGGACATAAGGCTAAAGGCTTAGAAGAAAGTGTTGCTATAAATGATCTGGAAATAAAAGAATGTCAGAATGAAGGGTTGAAGATCTAGGGATGTGGCTCCATGGCAGAATCCTGGCCTGCTCCGCATGAGGTCCTGCATACTTATTTCTTGCAAATACATGACTAAATGGAAATGAAAAGAGATGCTTTAAAGTCTTCAGGTCTTTTATGGTGTCAGTAAGAACCTCAGGCAGGAAACCAGACAGCCTGAAGGACTGAGCAAGCCATGGCCACGTCCCACACTCCCTGCGGCCACTAGCCCCGGACAGTACTGATGCCCAGCCAGCTGTGCCCAGCAGGAGAAGGGAGGGAGGCGATGGAGCGCACTGGACACCTGCTGTGTGCCCCGGGGCATCACGTACTTTCCTTACTTCATTTTCACAGCCTGTTAAAGTGTTATCACATTTTACATGTATAACCTGAGCCTCAAAAAGATTAAGTCACCGCCAAAGTCAACAGTTCCTGGGTGGCAGGGCCAGGACAGGAATCCAGAGCCGCCTGAGCCCAAGGCCCACGCTCTTCCCAGCTGGGGCCACATCCAGGCACGCGACCCATCCACCCATGATCCCGGCCCAGGTCGGTCGGCTCCCCTTGTGGATGACAAGAAAGGGAGGTGGTGCGAAGAGGAGATAAGAAACCAGGGGTGGTCACTTGGCTGCTTAGAAGTGAGGGCGTGGAACAAGGGAGAGACCACAAACATGGAAAGACAGGCTCAGGTGCCCTCAGTTGACAGACAGCAGGGCCAGGCACCTGCCAACTGACATCTGTCATCCCTGACACCCTACGTGCAGCAGCCTGGGACACAGGGGGACAAGGACAAGACCTAGGGGACAAGGGAGAGGTGGGTGTTGTCATCTTTGCTTGAAGGTGGCAGCTGGAAAACAGATTGCGAAAGGAAGGAGAGCTTGGAACCCACGAGGCCTGAATCAGGAAGCCCTTTCCTGTCTCCCTGAAGCCCAATAGGGCTGGAAAGGAAGAGTTACCAGAAAACCAGGGAAGCGGTGACAAGGGCCAGCCCCACTCCAGAGGGAGGGCCCTGTGGAAGTGCTGGGTGCCAGAGCGAGGCTGAGGCGTGGGAACTGCAGAGACACTGGCAGATGTAACCACGGAGCTGGCCTCTGGGCAAGTCATGAACCAAAGGTGGTGGGAGCCAAGGTGGATTGCACTTCCCCAGAGGAAGGGAGAGGGTGAGCTGAGGGCACTGAAGATAGAGGCTGCTTTTCCAAACAGTTGACTTGAAGAGAATGGGTACCTGAAGACCTAAGGTGGGTAAGGTCAGGGTCAAAGGCCCAAGGGGAGAAAGTTTGGGAGAAAAAGATAGGAGAGAGGGATGAGAGGAGGGAGCTGGAAGCAGCAAAGTACTGAGGCAGAGGGGCTGAAAGCCCTGCAGGGACACTGAGCAACTCAGAAAAACAAAACAAGCCTGGGCCCAAAGCAAGGCAAGGGATAGGGCTGGGGAAGCAAGTCACCAGGTGTAACAAGGCCCCAAGTCCCAAGGTCTTCCCCAAAGGACAGCTTCTTTCTCATTCCTTCACAGTCCACTGCTCATGTCTCTGGACAGCAGCAACCTCCACAGTCATCTGGGGCCCAAGCTCCTATATCTGCACCATCCCCTAGAGAGGCGTGAACCCGGAAACCTTGTGGGAGCTCTCTGGGCATGCCCAGAACAGTGCACAACACTTCCGCCCACATTTCATCAGGTCCCATGACCACCCTTGACAGGAGGCTAGGAAAAGTAGTCTTGCTGGCCCTCAGGGGGAAAGGAAGCTGGGCTTTGATGGAAACAGTCATTTCTGCCATCAAGGTATAGAGATGTGGCTCAGATAAAGAAAAGCAGATTCCAGTAATCTGAGTTCATGAGTTATTGCTGCCGCTGCCTGCTTGTGTCTTCTTAGCAAATCTTTTGCAAAACCCTGAATATGTTGAGTGCATCACCTCTGTGGTCCACTCTGTACTTCTAGTGCATGGACACAAGCCTTGGCCCTGCCTCTCTGCCACAGGAAGACGTCCCAGCCCTTCCTGTCACTCGCTCACTCTGCAAACGGTACATGCAGAAAGCTGCCGCCCCTGACTCCATGGCCTGAAGCCCTCCAAGTAGCTTTTGCTAATGTCCCACATGCAGCTCTCCAGTCATTACTGGGCGTTGCCCCCTTGTCAGCCTGCCAGGAGGATGGAAAGGACGCTCACTGGCCACTATGGCCAGGCTATCTCAGAAAGAATACTATGAAGGAGCTTTTCTCAAGCTCCATACATCTGAGGGAAATCCCAGTATTTCCCCTTTGATTCTTGAACTGACATTTTCAGTGGAACCCAGAGTTCCCCACCCCCTCCCTTTATCACAAACAAGGATATTGTGTTCTGCTTGAAATAAGAACATGTTTCCCAGGCATGTTGGGAGAAGATTGCGCTGCCCATCATATCCCACTATAAGAAAACAAAGGTTCTGGTCTGCCCATGAGAGAGGCCATGTGAGCGCTGCTAATAACCACTTTCATCTGTGGCGTTGTGATGTGCAGGCTGTTGAAAACCATGCTCCTTTGAGGGAGTGAAAGCAGTGTAAGACCGATAGATCTGAATGACTTGGGAGAGATGGATCTCATACATGTGTTCTGCGGATCTTGCAAAATCTGTAACTATGGGGAGGGAGAGAGAGGGAGAGAGGAAGAAAACAATTGAGCCCCCGAGGCATCTGGAAATGAATGCTGGACTGTGTCAGGCGGGCGGCGTTGCTCAACAATGACCTGCCTTCCCAGGGGCTGTGCCAGGGCCTGGTGAGGGTGCAGGTCTTGCTGATGGCTCATGTCATCCCTGCTGGAAGGAACACAGGCAGCTGCTTCAAAGTTACAGTGGCCTTTGAGCAGCAACAAGCCAGCAGTGCCAGGGCAGAAGGGCATCTCTCCCATGCAAGCCAAGAGATCGGGCAAGCATCTACCTGCACAGGTGTGTTTACAGGAGGAGAGCGAGGTATCTATTTGCCTCCAACACATGTGGTCAGGTTAGAGAACAAATGCTCATTCATTTCCTACTTGCCCCAAAGCCTAACCCTTCTCTTTTAGTTACCAGAGTGAACAATTATTGCTTGGCAAGGCCAGCTTGAGGTGGCTGTAGCACAGACTCCCTTCGGGGTAGGCACCATTTCGCCCAGGGACAGAGAAACTCAGCCTCTAGCAGCACCTCCCAGAGCCACACTCCAGCCACCTCTGGTATTGGTCTGCAGAGTTCAAACCCACAGGTCTACCGCCCACCATCCCAGAGCCCACACTAAGGCTGGCAGAGGGAGACCGCGGAGGCTGGAGAGGTGCGGAGTCAGGCGGCCTGGGTTTTGGCAGGCCCTGGGCCTAATGAGGCTATAAACGGCAGGCCGGAGGTGTGCAGGAAATGGCACAGCATCCGATGGCTTTGAACTCCGTAGACCTGCTCAGAAGGTCCCAGTCAGCAGTCCCACCGTCTGTGCTCTCACTGAGATCGGTCTATAAGGACTGCGGTTTTGGGGCCCTGTTTGCAGTGCCAAATCTGACACGCATGCCCTGAGCACCAGGAGCCTCACACCCAGCGCTGCGACAGACCCCAGCCTGATTCACCATTCCTTGTCTCTGTGATGCCCAGCCCCTTAAGCTTTTCTGTGGGCTCCTTTCTTCATACATAAATAAATTGAAAACAATCAAGAGGACCTCCCTGGAAGCGTTGTGCGGACCAAGGGGATGACACCACAGTGACACCCCCAGAGAACCACAAAAATCCAAGCCAGCACTCTGCTTGCCAGCTCCGACTTCTCTGTGACCCTGTAATCTCTGCTCACTTGCCCTATGGTCTTTGCCACCCCACCCCACCCTAAGCCCAGGGGTGGAACAGAGCCAGCTGAAGGGCTCCAGGGGAGCCAAGAACACAAGTACAGAGCCCGGAGTGGGGCTGGGGAGCAGTTACCACAGTGGGCAAGGCCTGGGGGTTCTCAGGGCCAGCGCTCCCACGGAACCAGCTCCCGCAGGCAGGCAGTCCCGCACCCCTTCAGCCCAGTGCCCATCCCCCAGGGCCCCACACACCTGCCCACATCCCTTTTCTTCCCTTGCATTACAAACGAAACTCTCAATCGGCCTTTGTTTTCCCAGTTTTGTTTCCACACACCCCTCCCAACGCATTTGAAAACAGTTTCCCTTCTCTGCACAGATTTCTCAGCTACCTGGAAGCCAAGCAATCCCAAGGCCCTCCAGGCTAGGGCGAGGGCATGCGCCAAGGGCAGGGCTTGGCACCAAGCGCACCCCTTCCGGGCCTGTCCCTGGCTCAGAGGTTGGAGGGATGGCGGAGGAGGGAGCACAGGAAGAAGCCAGACAGCTTGGATCTGCCCCCTCCCAACTCAGCTCCCACTGCGCACTCCCCAGAGCCTGAAGGGATGACTGGCCGACTCCTGGGCCCCTATGACCGACCCAGAGCACATTCTTTACACCCAGTGGAGTGTCCACCATGTCACCTCCATATCCTTCCCCTCATGGTGTTATCTGCGCTGCTGTTCCCTCCTCTGCACCAGGCAGGCCGCACTGAGGCCGGGCCACAGCCAGGCGCCGGCGGCGAGGGCAGTGCTCAGACTCAGGGATGGGTTCCAGTCCAACCCCCACACTTGCCTTGAGCAAAGCATTTTGGGCCAGGCTGCAGCTTCTGTTCAGAGGCCACAGGCACTGCACAAGACCTACGTGGGCAGTGTCCTCCACTTTAGTAAAGAGCCCTATTTCTACTTCCGCCCTCTATCAGGAGCATCACCTAGAGAGAAGCTTTAACCCTGCAGAGGAAGGAGATGAAATTTCAACTCCCTGTCAGAGTAAATGCCCCAGCAGAAGTGGTACCGGCAGGGGTGCTCAGCGTGGGTAGCAAGGCTGCAGGAGAGCAGGTAGAAGAACCGCGTACACTTGATTTAAAACAGAGGGAAAGGAACTGGCGAGATGGCTCAGTGGTCTAAGGCACCTACTTGGAACAAGCTTTGCAAAGCACAGGGACC
>NDGN011526589.1:0-10598 GCA_002564285.1 Tympanoctomys barrerae
AATGCATCCTTTTCAGCACAGGCATAGGCACCTGCATGTACAATAGACAACCTCCCAGACCCAAAGATGAGACAGAGACACACTGAGCCAGCTCTGCAGAATGAAGCACAGAGAGAAGAGCAAGGCCCGAGAAAAACTCTTTGTTAGGAGTAGCTTCTTAAATAATAAAGGATCAAATATTTCTGCTATGATGAATATATATGTTCAAAACTCCTCTTTTAAAAGACATACCATCAGATTGGGCATAGGAACAAAATTCATCCAGATGCCACTTCCAAGAGACACCTGCATGAAGAGGAAAGGAGAAAGGAGAGCTGGGAATGAACAGATGCTGGTCGCAGCCCCAAAGATGGGAAGTGAAAGCAGTCTCTGCAGAACCCAAAGCTGCAGAGCTCACTTTGTATGATTAAAGGCTCAATCCATAACTCACATGTACTCATCACTTTCCCATCTCCGGGACAAGATATCTGACACCCACAAGTTAAAGACCAGAAATTTATTTTGGCTCACGGTTTTCAGCAGGTTTAGTCCATGCCCTGAGGCTAACTCCAGGGTAGAAACAGCATGGCAAAGGGGCAGGGCAGATGAAAGCTGCCCAATGCGTGGAAGCCAGAGGCAGAGTGAGAACTGAGGGGCAGAACAAGAATACACGCCTGCAGGGACCCACCTCCAAGCAGCTCCCACCTCACCTTTTTAAAAAAAATAATAATAATTTTATTGAGAAACAAATAGTAATGAGACAGTTTCAAAACCAATTAGTAGGGCAGTTTCAATAATTAATACAGTGCATATTGTTGTCTTCTTAGTGGTTATTCATAGTACAAGATGCAGACATGATAGCCTGTCCACAAACACTATTAGTACAAATCTGTCTGTTCATTGAATTAAGAGAAGGTAGCTGTATATCTCTCCTATTTCCTAACAGCACATTTCACAAAGGCATCATCAATCGGTGAGTCCCTGGATGAATACAGTGCCCACAGGACCAAATCTCCTTCCAAAATTCCCATCTCTGAATACAGGAGACTTTTGAGGACATTTTAGTTGTAAGCCACAACACCACGCTAATTAATAGTTTTTGAGTTGTTAGTTACTTTTTGAGTTAATAGCTGTGAGCTGCACAACACAAGCAGGAAATACTCTAAGTGCACACTCCAATCAGGACCTAGAGAAACTGGCAGAAACAGAGCAAATCTGGGAGACCCATGACAGCCCCTCTCATAAAAAATAGAGGCCCCCTAAGTTCCCGAATTGTAAAATTAGTATGATTTGTCAAACAGAGAGCACACCTTTGCAAGTGTCCATAGGGCATTTTTTAATCACACATTAATGCACAGGTTCAGTTTTAATGATGTCCCCTTGGTAGTTGCTATTCAGGCTACACTCTCTGTGTGTACTATTACACAGATGGAAATTAATTCTTACAAAATGATGTTGTGTCAACTCGAGCCCAATCCTTAGAAATACATGACTGTGCTGAGTGGTGCTACTGAGGGAGAATGGATGGAGTCTGGGTGATCCTGGCAAGGAAGTTTTTATTTCCTTTGGAACAAGACCATAAGCTCAGGAAAGTATAACCAAACTTTCCCACTCATCATCCAACAATCTAGCCACCTACCCACTCACCTGTCCATAGAATGGACTGAGCCTCTAATTCATCTACCTATCCTGTCTCTCCATCCATCCATGCATACCAAGTGTCAGCTCCCTATCAAGATTCTGGATATTCACTGGAATAAAAAGATAGGGTACAGAACTGGGAACTGTCATATACCCCCCCCCAAAAAAAAGATAAGTAGGCAAAGTAATTAAAAATAGAGGCATGACAAAGAGCCACGTGATACGACAGTACACTAAGAATCATAAGGTGTCAGGCAAGGTCTCCACTCTTCCTCTGATGAACGTGTGCTGGACAAGACAGCAGAGGGAGGGACACTCACCTTGTCGTGGGAAGAGATCAGTGAATACACCTGAGAGCAAAGACAGACCATCTTCAGAGAGGGCCGAGTGCCATGGAGGAGAGAGGGCACTGATGAAGAGCAGGCTGGAGACAGAAGAGTCCTCAGGAGAAGGAACACTGAGTCTGAGGGTCTTGGGGACAAGGCAGGTGACAGAGGCAAGGTAGGAGAGGTGACAAGGCCAGGTCACATCAGGAAGTCCAGATGCTATTCTTAGAGCCAGGGGAAGCACCAGAGTGGCAAAATTTGCACAGAACCCCAGAGAAGATTACTTCCTATGGTTCTGCAGGGCCCAACACCACCATCCTTGGGGAGCCAGACACCTCCTAGCCACAGGCAGGCAGGCAGGCATGTGGCTTCCACAGAGGATCAGATGGTAAATCCTGCTCTAATTACACTGCTAATTAGAGCTGACACTGTGGGCATGGACAAGCATTCCTCCTGCTGGGAAATCATCCCTGTGAAGCCAGCCCTAGCCTTGTAGATGGAAGGTGCTGGGAACGTACCCACAGCTGAGAGCAGGAAGCCACACCCAGAGTCTAGACACACAGCACAGACATCACTCTGGAAGTGGAAGCAGCTATGCGTGATGGTACATGCCTAGAATTCCAGCACTCTGGGAAGCCAAGGCAAGAGGATCAGAAGTTCAAGCCCAGACTGAACAACTTTGGGAAACTCCCTCAAATAAAAAAATCTTCAAAGACTGGGCATGGTGGCGCACACCTGTAATTCCAGTGCTTGGGAGACTGAAAACAGGAAGATCACTAAGATTCCGATCTGTGTAGTGAGACCCTGTAAACCCTGTACTAAGTACATTCCAAAAAATCCTAAAAGGACCAAGGACATAGTTTAGGGTAAAGGCCCTGGGTTCAATCCCCATTCCACAAAGAAAGAAAAGATAAAAAAGAAGAAAAGAAGGAAAGGAAAAGGGAGGGACCTTTGAGGAATAGAGGGGCTTCAAGATGGAGAAGGATAACACGCACCCTGACTCTGCAAGCTCTGGCAACAGCAGTAAAAAAAGAAAATGCCCTGCAACCACTCAGGTCTGGATCTTACTCCCTGTCCTTCCTCTACTGACCTGGGAGACCATTTTTTGCCTCTCTGGGTTTGAGGCTCCCACTGCAGAGAGAGGAGGAGGAGGACACGAAACCACTGCTGCAAGGCTCCAGGGGCACAGCGGAGGTGCAGGAAATGCCCCTGTTCTCCAGGGGTCCCAGTACCTGGGCTGGAGAGCTGGAGCAGGAGCACGAGAGGATGGGAAAGGATGAAAGGCATTGTGCCAGCAGCCTTGGAGGTGATTATGCAACCTGGGGTGCGGAAGGGAGCAAAAGAGGAAAGAGCCCTGCTAATAAGATTTTCACCCTGTTTTCCCTGTGACAGTGAATAACAGAGACCTGAGAACACAGCATCCATCAGAGCTTACAAAGGAGGCAGACAAAGGCAAGGTGATCAAAGGAAAAAACCCAGCACAACCTGAAAAACAGCCTGCCTGCTTTCATCCTTCTGGGAGGTAACTCAAGGACCTGGCTTCAGCCGGAGATACTTTTTTCTGCCCAAACTGCATGGAGCAGGACAATGGGCATGGCAGGTCTCTGAGACAGACCCTCTGGAGGATGATAAATCTCCTCCCTGGGCCCACCACATTCACCACGGCCTCCATCCCCACTCTAGGCTAAGCTTTGGCAACACACCCCTGCCAAGGAGATTTATCCATTTTAAAAGGTCAGAGAATTACTGCCACTGAGAGTGGCGCACGCAGTGGGTGTAAACACTCCCCAGCTCCCTTCCTGATTTACCACACT
Organism: Tympanoctomys barrerae; assembly: GCA_002564285.1. Classification (NCBI taxonomy): domain Eukaryota; kingdom Metazoa; phylum Chordata; class Mammalia; order Rodentia; family Octodontidae; genus Tympanoctomys; species Tympanoctomys barrerae. The sequence continues at coordinate 3,761 of NDGN011526589.1, forward strand.
CAGGAGAGGAGGCCAGGATGATGCTTTCCAGGCAGAGCATTTAGCTGCTGCAGAGCCCAAGCGGGAACCTCCCTGTCCCTGCCACCTGCACCACCCTCTTTCCTTCTCACCTGAAAAGTATGCTGTCCCCTTGCCCCCAGGCTGCCAGCTAGGCGAGAGACCTAAGCTGGTCCTCTCTGTTTCATGGAACATTTGTCAGGGGGAAAAGGATGGGCAATGCCACACAGCAGGATCTGACTCAGGGTCAGATCCTGAAATCCCAAGGTGGCAAAGATACAGTCATGTGAGACAGCAACAGTCACCTCCATTGTGGACTTTGGACCATCCACTTTGTAAAACCCTGGTCCCTAAGGCCCTGGCAGGAGAGACCATGAAATGCCACTTTGCCACAAGGAATTTCTGCTTTGTCACCTCCAGCCAAGGAATCCCTAGCATCTCAAGGTACTCTGGGCCCACGAGCATCTGGGAAGGTGGGAACTACAACATGGTTTATAAAAACATCCTCAGCACACTTGTATGAAAAATGGTGCTGCCCAGGGAGCCCAGCGAAGACTCCAGTGGGGGAAATCCAAGTTGCAGAGATTTATAGGCTGAGGTTCAAATTCCAGTTCTGTCACTTAGGAGCTGTGTAACAGAAATAAGTTACCTCACTTCTCCGGGCTTCTGCGCCCATGGTGGAAAGGGTAAGATCTACCGGTGCCGGTGGCAGATATAAATTAGCACACACCTCAAAGGTAAGAACCAAGGAGTTCTTTCCTTGGCAGGTTAACTTACCAGAGACATACAGACAGACAGAGTAATTAGGTCAAACAGCTTATCAACAAACTGAAGAACCAAGTGGCCCAGCAACTGCTGTTTCCAAAGGCTAGAAGTTAAGGGGCTCCAGTGGGAAGAACTAGGAGGATGAGGGCTAGAAGCCCACTGTGAGCCACCAGAAATGGGCACATCCGGTCCCTCAGATTTGATGAGCTACCTGCCTCATTCTGGCTGGCACAGGCAGATACCCACAGCCCCTAGAGACAGGACAGAGCTAGCCTTCGGATCCTGACTCTGCCCTTCACCATGGACACCTTGGAGGGGCCTCATGGAGCCTCAGTTTCCTCTGTTCAAAAGAGAGCAACAGCAGTTCCTCAGTAAGTTAACCACTGAATTATCCTGCAACCCTAATTCCATTCTCCAGAGACACCCCGAAAACTGAAACCAGGGACTCTCAGAAGGCAATAGACACAAATGCCCACAGCAACACTCACAATGGGCAAAGGCGGCAGATGGGCAAAGACCATCACTGGGGGTGCATGGACAGCATGAATCTGGCCATAAGATGGGCCACCTCTTGGCCACCACCACCAGGGAAGTGTGAAGCACTGCAGGGTAGGCTGCATGAAACCATACCACGGGAAGGAAGCCAGATGAGAAAGGCCTGCATGGCTGGGTCCAGGCGCAAGAGAGGTCCACAGCAAGCAAACCCATACAGACAGCAAGAAGATTTGCGGGTGTCAGGAGCCAGGGAGAGGAGGAATGAGGATGATGCACTGAGTGCTCAGGGATCATCTGCATGATGACAATGTCCAGAACACACTGTCCTGGCATTTGTCCCTTGTTTGGTACTCAAGGGACAATACCAATTTGTCAGTGTCCAATGCCACATGACTCACTACCCCTTCCAACCCCCCCTAAAAAAATGGCTTGATGCCTGTCATCTCTAATACTCATCACACCTCCTGGAACAAATTAATGACAAGCATCAAGGTACTGCCACATATGGCTTCACCTGGGAGGATAGAAAGGAGGACAATGGCATGATCACTCAAGGGGTGTTGGCAGAAGGAGTAAGCGCACATAGATATGGCCCTTGGGTCCTGGCATGTACCAGGCATCAGATGCTCTGCTGGGTACTTCCTTCCTTTGTTAATTTTTGAAACCAGCCCTCCCACAAACATCCCAATCTTCCCAGCACTCTTCACCAAACTGAATGTTTGGGAGGTCCACACAAACCTGTCCATCAGGCCACCAGCAAAGGCTCCTCGCAGATGGGCTCTGATGGGCACTCGCCATGCCCTGGAGCTCGGAGCCAGCTGTCCCCAGAAGGAGAGGAGGAGCCCTCCCCCCACAGACCCCAGAGAAGGCGTGATCACTGCACTACCACGCACGCTGACCTCTGGAAGGATCCTCCAGGGCTCACTCACAACGGCTCTCACCCAAGGCCACGGAGAGCCAAGCAGCTGCTGCCGACCATGCTCAGGCAGACCTCAGGACAGAGGCGATGGTCTAAAGGCTTTCCGCTCAGTGCCACGCCCACGGCCATGGCTGAAGTAAGCAGCTGGACAGAAGGCCCAGTGAATCACAGCAGCCTCTGTCCTGATGAGATCCTGCTCCCAGGAGCAGCCTCCAGCCGCATCCTGAGCCAGCAGCTAAGTCAACACTGTGAGGCCTGAGGTCAGCAAAGGCAACCACTCAGCGCAGCACTTCTGAGGCTCACCAGAGTGGCTTGTGTCAAGGTTTGCTCTGTTTTCACGGCTCAATAATACTCCTTTCCAGCACAGAGCACATTCTGCTTCTCCACTCATCTGCTGACCCCGACACCGGGCTGCTTCTACCTGTTGTCTGCACACCTGCCGAGTCTTTGTCCCCAGCTCTTCTGTGTGCAGCTTTGTATTGCTGTTGTTTCTTATTTATTTTTACTTCTTTTAGGAACATTCCTAGCCATGGAGTCGTTGGCTGCGTGGGCACTGTATGCTTAGCTTGCTGAGGAGCCACCAGACGATATGTGGAAGAAGCCAGGCACAAAAGGTCACCTATTGCATGATTCCACTTTTATGAAAACCCCATGGAGACAGATGCAGATGGGCGAATGCCAGGCCCAGGAGGAAAGGGAAGAAGGGACACATACCTCATGCATACAGACTTACACTAAAGCCAGATAAATATTTGGAAGAAGACAGTGAGTACACAGCACAGTAAACATACTAAATGCCACTAAGCTGATCATTTTTTTATTTTTATTATTATTATTTTTTTTTGTATTTTATTGTTGCAGGGTCTCACTATGCAGCTCGGATTCGTGGTGATCCTCCTGCTTTCAGCTTCTCCAGCACTGGGATTTTAGGTGTGCACCACTACACCCAGACTCTGGCCAGCTCAGCCAGCCCTGGGGGCAGGGTGGGCGCAGTATGTGGTTCTGGGGATTGAGCCATGGTCCTTGCACTTGCCTAAGCTTACCTAAGCAGGCTGTTCAGTCTGCTGAGCAATCTCATCAGCACTAAATTGATCGTTTTAAATGGCTACCTTTATGGCATATGAATTGCAGCTCAGGAAAAATGTTATAAAAGGAGACACTCAAATTCTACCCATGACTGGCACCCAACAGAGAGGAGCCTGGGAGGGCTCTGTGACAGACAGTGACACTGTCAGGAGAGACAGGGTGGGAAGTCACAGGGTGTGCCCTGATCATCACAAATGACAGCCACCACACAGTCAGCACCCTGGGACACCTCCTCACCACTTATACTATCCCCACCCCACGCGGGGCCAGCCACGCGCCTCTCCAATCCCATTAGGCAGGAAATTTATATGCATAATAAAAAGCTACTGTCCTGACACTCATCTTGCAAAAAAAAAAAAAAAGATTCTTACATTTGTATTAATTTTCCTTCCCAGGTTTTAATTGAAGAGAGGATATGGCGTCACGGGGGAAATAAAATCTTACTTCATCTATCCAAGGGCCATGTGGCTTCATTAGAAATTACATTAGCTCCTCATTAAGCAACAATAATAGCGTAGAGTTGAAATCAATAGAAAAAATGCATTGCCCCAAGGTATAGATCCATTTGGGTTCAATTAGATTCTTACAGGGCCAAGCTCCAGTACCTCCAGCACTGATAAAATCGTGGAGATGGGGGGCTCCCTTCACCCACCTTGAAAGCTCAACATGAAACATGGGCAAACCCATGTTTCTTGCCTTGACAACCACCCTCACGGCTCCTAAGAAGCTGCTTAACCACTGCCCACCTGAACTTGGCAAAACTGGCCCCATTTCTCAAGCTCATACATTACGGACAGGACACTGAACAGCAACATTGGCCTCTACTTACTAAACACCAAAAGCCCATCCCATTCCCTCAGTGGTAACAACAAAAAACGGTCTCCAGACAGGGCCAAACGTGCCCCAAGGCACCAGCTACGGCAGAGCCTGACCCGGAGCCCATCTCACTTCCGGAACCCCGCACAACTCCTCACTCTCTCTGTGTGCGCTATCATTTATTTAGCTAGTCTAGTGACGAGCTTCCAAACCCTGTATTAAGTGAAATCAAGGGGGGGGTGACAGTTTAAAAAACATCAAATATGTAAAGAAAAGGGTCACTGTCCTTTATCCTGCTAAAATGCGAATTGCGCATTGTGTCCGTTAAGAACATCAGCCACTCGGTGTGCATCAGGCAACTCTGAAATTTCTTTCATTTTAGTGCAGCGATAGCATTGGGAGGTGGGGCTCGCGTAGACCATTGCTGGGAGAGAAAACTGGCACAGTCTTTCTGGCGGCCAATCAGGCAAAATAGATCAAGAGCCATCTCCCCTGTCTAGCTATATATTTCTTGCTCAGCGGAATTAGGCGGATGGCGGCAGCGTGTCCCTGCCCTTCTCCTTAGGCTCCCCGAGTTCATGAAGCTAGATGGCTCTCCAAGATAAATGCCTGGCCCTTCTCAGAGGGACAATTAATGAGCTCAGAGCCTGCTTAAACCGAGATGAAATGTGAGATTAACAGACGCAGGGCCATCCATCCGCCCTGCCACCAGGCTATCACCGCCTCGTCGCTCTCTTTCATTAGACACCGCCAAGGAAACCCACCAAGTGCACAGTGGCTATCGTGTCTATTTTTGAGATAATTACAAGGCCTGGGCTTGGATCCACTTAAAGGCAGGAAAATGGGACAGGGAAGGATTAGGGTGAACTCTACCCCTTTCTCCTTTGCTGCAAATGTCCCAACAGGCTTGAAAGAGAAGAGAAAAGCATGTGCAATGTTCGTCCTGGCACAGATGACAGCTGTGTGTTGGGGGAGGGGACCTCAGGCCGAGTGGTACACAGAGCAACAATTAGGCACCTGCAACTTCCTGGTGGTCAGCTGGTCTCCTCACCTCTGTGCTTGCATCTAGAAAGCCAAGTGCTTTATGGGAAAGGGGCAAGCCCATGGAGAGAGAAAAGGGAAAGAGAAGGAAAACAAGACCAGAGGGGCAGAGCTGCAGCACTCAGGACAACAGCATGGTCCTAATAGCACCCAGAGTCACCGGGCCACCACACTCCAGTGCTCCGGTGTCGCTGCCCTGTGTACCACACAGATCTGCCCTCTGCTGTGCAACCTTGCCAACAGCAACCATGGTGAGGTTTAGGCTCCACGTGAAGGGGCAGCTTGCTGTCTCCTCTGTGACAGAAATCCCTCATAGGCAACCCGGTCTGCAACCAGCTGTCTGTCCCCCTCCCCGCTAGAGAAAAGATGGCAGATAGTATCCCCTTTGTGAGCAGAATTTCAGCCTTGACACCTGAATGCATCCCTCCCTGTGGCTCCAAAGCAAGAAGGCAACATCCAGGGATGGAGCAAAGACAATCAGCATCGCTTCGCTGCGGCACCAAGCAGTGCAGACAGGTGACACGCTGTGCCCACCCTGTGGATGGCTTGGAGCTCTTCCTTTGTGTCCCCCCTTGCCGGAGACCCAACAGGCTGCCATCCACCTGGCCTCAGGAAGGATCTGCACTACTATAGAAGGGATGAGAAGAGAAATAAGCAGAGTTCTGTCTTTTTCATATCCAAAGGAAGCTGCAGAGGCTGTGCCCACGACACAGCAATCGCCCTCTGCAGGGCATCGTGTCACTGTGATGTTAGCTGAGTCCCATCACTGTCTGCAAAGAGCCATCTGCTAGCAGCAGCTGCCCTGGAACTACATGGTTCTGAGATAGCCACCAAGCCCCTGCCTTTGAACAGCCACATGAAAGCTTTGCTATGCACCTCCTTTTCAGTGCTGCCCCTCCTTTTTTTAGAGAAGACTTACAAAACAGCACCCCTAACAAGACAGGGTGAGGGCTACAATGATGGTGAGGGGACAGGGATGGTCTTCATTCCATTTTACTTGAGTTGAAATGTTTAGTCCCACAATAAAACCACAAGAAAGGTTGAAACTATTAGTTCTCTGAAGACCCTGGAAACAGAAAGGTCTGGCTCTCAGGTACCCACAGACACTGAGTTGAGACTTAGCTGGTATGATTCTGATTCCAAGACCCTTCTTATACACTGCTTCCCTCACATACACTGGGTTCCCACTTGACACTGTGCAGGTATTAGGATAATCCCTGCCCCTTAGGCAGCTGCAAAGGGTTGCAGCATGAAAAAGAAAGCAAGTTAAAGTCCAGCATGGTGGTGCACACTTGTAATCCCACCACTCTGAGAGGCTGAGGCAGGAAGATTTCAAATTCAAACCCAGCCTTTGTAACTCAGACTCCAACTCAAAATAAAAATGGGCAGGGGGTATATAGTTCAATCTGAAGGTCTTGGGTTCAATCTTGGGGGGGGAGAGAGAAAGAGAGAGAGAGGAAGGAGGAGGAGGAGGAGAGGGAGTAGAAGGGGGAGGAGGAGGAAGGAGAAGGGGAAGGGGAAAGGGAAAGGGAAAGGGAAGGGGAAAGGAGAGGAAGAGGGAAAGGGAAGGAAGGGAAGGGAAAGGGGACGGGAGGGGAGGGAAGAGAAGGGGAGAGGAGGGAAGGGAAAGGAAGGGAAGAAAGAGAAAGAGAAAGAGAACAACATAAGAACCACCAAACACTGTGATATACAGTCCAAACACACAACAGAAGCCCAGAG
>NDGN011526593.1:5385-18636 GCA_002564285.1 Tympanoctomys barrerae
GTGCCTGGCTTGGGTCTGGCTGCTGTGCTCAGCTCCTTCCTGCTGCAGCCCTTGGGAATGAACTTGTTGTCCCCCTCTGACAAGATGTTCTGCTCCTGGACTAGCAGGGAGGTTCTGTCCCCTATTCTCTCTGTAGAGACTGCAGCTGCAGAGTTTCACCCCAGGCCTGTATGCCAGGCCTGACTGGGTCTGAAGGGAACAAGGGGAAGTAGGGGAGAGGGGAAGCTCTCCTATGCACTTACCGGGCCTGGGCTTGGGCTAGATCTGGGGGTCCCAAGAATGCGGCAGAAGTTCTCACTCACTCAGCGGGTATGGGGGGTGGGCTCTGGAGTGGTGGGGATGTCCCAAGGGCGCAGCTGAAAGTCTCACTCACATGGCATGCCTGGGTTTGGACCGGAGAGGTCCCATGGGTGCAATGTAGCTTAACAATTTCTTTATATCCCTGTTTCTCCAACAATCATTCACTTAAACAACACTGAGGGAACAAAACCCCTAAAATATGCAAAGACCACATGATATAGCAAGTTTTTGCATAAAATCCATCACAACATTTTTGATAGGCTACTAATAATTAAAATCAAAATGTGAAGAAAGTAAGCTACTTTGAAAAGTCCAAATAGTTCAGTTGAATATACAGATCATCAGAAAATGAATGTAATCTACGCAAATATATATATATATATATATATGTGATTTATTCATATAATTTAATATACATATAATTTATTGTTAGGGTCAGCCAGACAGCTCAGTGAACTAAAGTGCCTGCTTAGGCAGGTGCAGTGACTGGGGGTTCAATCCCCGGTGTGCCATGCCAGCCCCTCCCACAGGGTGCACTGAGATATTGATTGAGACTGGGAATGGCGGCACGCACCTGTAATCTCAGCACTTGGGAGGCTGAAAACAGGAGGATCACCACGAGTCGGATCTGTGTAGTGAGACCTTGTAGACCCTGTACTAAAAATACAAAAAAAAAAAAAAATTAACATATATAGTTATTTTCTGGACTTGTTTACAGTTAAACAATTGGCAGATTTAAAAACTGGCTAAATAATTTGGAATAGAAATGACATGATGTTCTTGAAAACCTTAACCCTAGATGAGGTAATGTACATAAGTAGTGCCTTCAAGTTTCATTTCCTAGCAATTCATGTGCCCATTTTATGCATCCACGACTTCAAAGTTCTCAGCACCTTGTTTACCACTTTATTTGATGACTATAAAGCAGAATTTTCTTGAATAATGTCATAGGTCAGACTTTTCACCCAGACTGGCCTTCCTCTAACTAATGAGAGCTATGGATTTCTCTACTTATGTCACTGTTGACAGTGCTGAATGGGCTCCTGGGAGAAGTGGATTCCAGTTAAATTCAGCCACCTACTGCAGGGGCCAGTGAGGTGCAAGTGGTCAGTGTTCAGAGCCACCCTCTCTTACTTTTAGAAAGCAAATACCAGATGATGAATTTGATGAATTAATTTCTCAATCAAAATTAAGTAAAAAGGAAAGCTATGTTGGTAGGTAAATGATATGCCCAAGTTGCACATGTTTAATGTGTACATTTTGATGGGTGTGGACATTTGCATAGATGTGTAATACCATCAGCATAATCAACCACAATTTATTGTATCTACCTAATAAATGTAGGGGCTGGGAAGATGGCGCAGTGGAATAAGTGCTTGCCTGGCAAGTGCAGGAGCCTGAGTTCAATCGCCAGTTCTGAAAAAAAAAAAAATTAGAACCTAATAAACGTAACATATCTATCATTCACAAGAGGGAAAAACTATTTCTAAGTACTGGAAAGTAAGAAAAAAAATATAAAGAAACAAAAACATACTTGAACAAAGGACAGCCAATAGTCTCAATATAAAGGAACTTATAAATTAGGGAAAACAAAAGGAGAAGAAATGATAAAGGATCTGATGAGAAATTAAATATAGCATATAAATATTGTTGAAAAGTGAGAATCAGATTGTTCACAGAAAAAGAAACTATGTGTAAGAAACCAGAAGGCCGGAATCAATGCCATTGTGCTAGTTTGGAAAGTCAGTATGAATTTAAGGATTGAATATGTTTGCAGGTGGATAGATGCAGAAAGAAGAATAGGTGTGAGTGTGTGTGTGTGTGTGTGTGTGTGTGTATCCTAGCTCTTTCTGTTTTGTTTTTATTAATTTTCTTTTGGTTTTAAAGAACCTAGAGACAATGATTTCCCATTGTCGACAGGCCCACAGATTTTGGTCCTCACAGACCCTTTTCACATAGAAAGGACTAGAAGTCCTAAGGTAAATGGGAACTACAGCAGTCTACTGAAAAGACTAGAAAATGTGAGACAATAGGAGCAACAAAATAATAATAATTAATAATAATAATTACTTATATCCCATACAGTAAAATAGGTCCAGTGAGAAATTTATTGAATAAGTAAAGAAGTGGGACAGAAAGGAAGATTTTTCCTTAGAGTAGAATTCTAACTAACAAATGTAAACAGTGATGATTAGAGAATTAGTATTTGGCAAACATCACAGTAACAGCCATTGCATTGATAATCATCAGCCTATGCTAGTTTTTAGGGTTTGAGGTGTGGAGAAAGGCAGGGTAATCATACAATATTCAAGTTTCACTCTCCGCCCTGTACTTATTGATTATAAAGAGAAAAACAGTAAGTTTACCATGAAGAAACACTTCTAACTGCGTCATCTAGGTTCATGTCAACTGCACTGGGACAACATCACAAAGATGCTTCCTAATGTCACAAAGATGTACACAATATGACTTTTGTGGTGTTCTTGAGAAAATGAAACTGTGTATTTATTTTAGGATGCCTCAAGGAGACAAAAAAGTATTGTTCATGTAGTCAAAGAAGAAGAGATGAACTGTACTAGATTAATAGGTAACTAAAGAGACACGACTATTTCATGCTGTGATTGAGTTAAGGGTATTGACCCATCTCACATAGCAAAAAGCATTAGAAGTCAGCGCTACACAACATAGGTAATTAGTAAATATTATTCTGACTCCTGTGTTTAAAGAGATAAATAAAAACTCACTAATAGCTACAAGGAAAAGGAAACTACACAAGAAATAAGTAACATAATACAGTGATTAAAACTGAAAACTCATCTAACAGATTTAACCAAAGAAAGAATTGTATAGATACCCCCACCCCACAATGGTTGTAGTTGACTCATAGGCGCTGCCCCACCACCCGACCCCCTCTCAATGGCCCCATCTCTCCACACCATCACAATGGCCATTAAGTTTTAACATTAGTTTCTGATAGCACATAAAACAATAACACTTCCAAATGTCTGCCCAGTGGGGATTTCAAAATTGTCATGAAGCATGACAGTTGTATGTTTTCTATTTTTCACCCTTACAAGCCATTGCTATATGTTCCTGTTGTATCAGGATGCATTTTAGAAGAGGACGAGGAACAGATGAATTTCCTTTAAATCATAGGTTTTTGAATAAAGAAAAGCCCCAACAAAACTGATAGAAAGATTCTTGTATATCACTTGGAGAGGATAGGCTGGAGGGAGTGCCAGATCGGACTGCGCAAGGTTTCTCCTGTGGAGGAGACCCGAGTGTGGTCTGTATGTGGAGAAAAGGAAGCAGAGAAATATTGAGTGACCAAAAGTGAAGGTGGTGACAGACAATTATTGCTTAATACAAATATGTGACATTTCCTGTATTTCTCAGTTGCCCTGGTGGCTAGCTGGGGCCCGGGTGCCATTGGTGAGCAAAAGTGCTGAGAAAGGACAATTAATTATCACTGACTCGCTCTCCCTCATGCCCCACACTGGCAACTCAGAAAAAAATGCATGCTGATGGGACCACATAGCAAGACGGAAGGATCGAGGATTCCTGAGCTGCCACCTGGAAATCGGATCCTGTTGATGCACAGTATATATCAAAGGAAAGAGTAAGCACTCTGTGTTACCGAGTCACCGAAATTTTAAGGTCTGTCACTGTAGCATAGTTGAAGCTGTTCTTTCTAATGCATATTTTGAGATGTCAGTAAGACAGACAACAGAGGCTGCCAGAAATCATTGAGGGTGTGAATGTGGGTTTCAAGACAGAAGATCGAGCAGGAGATACAAATTTGGAAGTCATGGTAATTTACAGAATTTAAAGCCACACGACTAACTTTAAGGGAAATTATAGCTTAAGAAAAGGACAAGGAATCAGATAACATTTGCTTGGTTCATCTTTTTAATATCTGAGTATCTGTGTAGTACGACGTGCTTTCCATTTTCACGGTGACCTCGTAACTTATTCTTTGTTCTCAGCTCCATCCAAACATTCAGCTCTCTAGGGATGGTGCCTGGGCCTGGGCCCCTGGCCCACTGACTAGATGAGTAAGAGCACTATGCTACACAGGATGGTCGCAGCCCCTTACAAATAAAAGGTACTCATTGTCAGCAAAAAGGAAAGAAAGGGAGAAAGAAAGACCCAGCAAACATGTTGGAAGACATTGTCCACAATGCAAGATAAAGAGAAAATAAAAGATAGGAGAATAAAGATAGGTCTAACATACATTTACCCTTGGTGCTAGGATAAGCAACAATAGGAAGTCGGGTGTGGCGGTCGATGCACACCCATAATCCCTGCACTCAGGAGGCTGAGGCAGGAGGATCATCATGAGTTTGAGACCAGCCTGGGCTACAAAGTGAGCTCAAGGCCAGTCTGAACTGCGTAGGGAAACCTTGTTTCAAAAAGACAAAAAAAGAAGAATATATTGAAATTCATACCTAGATATCACCCTATTTATAGAAGGTCAAGGTCATAGAGAAATATCTCAAAAACATCAAACAGGCAAATCCAGTTTTCTTCAGATATGTCTCAATGAAAGTATAGTAAAGTGATTTCCAGAGCCTGAGCCCAGACACTTCGTGTTGCAAGAAAACCATGCCCAGGAAGACAGTTTTGTTTTCCTTTAGCAATTAGAAGAAATTTATATCAAGTGTCAGTACGCAAATACGCTAAAAGAAAATAAAAGTTTGCTTTTAATTTTAGTTTCACTTTTCAGAGATGTTGCATTGGAAGGGCACTAGTCATTTAGCAGACCAGCTCAACAGAAAGAAGACATAAATATATTTCTTCATATATATATATATATATATATTTGGCTTGACCTTCGGGATTTGCTGGGGGAAATGATTAATTTTCTGTGGATCTTTTCAAGGTTTCAGTGTGTGTAATTCGTTCTAGGGAAAGACTGAAAATCCCTTTCATATTTTAAAAGCCAAAGGCAGGTTCTCATTTGTAAGAATGAAAAAGTCTTATACATTTGGAGAAGGTGGCATGAGAGGAACAGTAATAAAGGGACCCCAGAAATGTGGATTTTATGTTGCATTCTGAGCTTGACTGGCTACGTCATTTGGACGTAGCCACTTACCTCAGAGACCACAGCTCTTCTTGGGTCTCTGATTCTACGCCCAAAGCCACAGTTACCCTATACTAGTATAGACCCCATAAGGGTGATACACAGCAGCTGATGGGTCCAACTCCCATCCACAAATGTGAGGTAGTATTAAGCATCCACATTATTTCTAGAAATAATCAGAAACAGCTCATGTGACTATGAAACTAGGGATTTTAATTAGTTGTGATTTGTATCTTTTTCCTTCCATACTGTTTGTAGACGCTTGAGGAAACCTGTGATTGCCACTTCCAAAATGAGACAAATATGTCCCCTGGCACCGGGATAATGGTGAGGGTTTCATTTGGCACTGGGTGAGCTCTCTGGAGGCCTCCTATGGCATCAAAGTGAGTGAAGTGCTCTCTCTCTCTCTCTCTCTCTCTCTCTCTCTCTCTCTCTCTCTTTCTCTCTCTTGGTCCCTTTCTGTCACCAGGCCCCAAGCAGTACTGCCTTGAGCTCCTCTGTCCACAGAGAGATCAGGGACGCTTCTGTGTGACCTCGCGCTCCCTATCTCTGCCACACCTGCTTCCACGGGGGCGAGTACAACAGTAAGTCGGGAAAGATGAGAAATCTAGGGATTTTTTTTTATCATACAACATTTTTACTCATCCCCTTTTCATTATTTCAAAAACATTCATTGACGTGTCTTCGATGTTGTGGAACATAACCTCCCCAAACATACGTTGAAGTCTTAACCGCCACTCCCTTCAGCTGTGGCTCTGTTCAGACTTAGGGTCATTGCAGATGTGAGACTGTGTCAGAGCAGGGAAGTTCATGAGATCATGTCGGAGCAGGGCAGTGCCGTAGGACAGTATTACCAGTGTGCTCATAAGAAGGCAACCGTGTGAATACGAAGCACTAGAGAGATACACGCCTGCAAGATCCAGAGCCCAGAGATTTCCAGAGCACCACCCAGAATTTGGAAAAAGCACACAAAGATTCCCGTACAGATTTCAAAGGACAGGTGAGTCCACCAAAGCTTTGATTTCAGATCTCCAGGCTCCAGCTTTGAGAGAAAAGTTTTTTGCTGTGTTAAGCCACCTACTTTGTTAGAGCAGTGGTAGGAAAACAAGAAAGATGACTGTTGGGTGCTAAATCTCATTCTAGTGGCTTAGGGTGGAGGTCAAATACTGCATGCTTTCATCTGCAGGCAAATGCCAGGTTGGGGGTGGGGTGAGATAGGGTCTTTACTGTTAGAAGAGCTTTAAAATCTCCACTACAGGGGCTGGCCCAAGACAGCTCAGTGGACTAAAGTGCCTGCTGAGGCAAGCTCAGGGAACACAGCTCGATCCTTGGCACCACCAGGACAGGCTGAGCCAGCCACAAGAGTCTGGACATAGTGACACATGCCTGTAATCCCAGCGCTGGGGAGCTGAAAGCAGGAGGATCATCACAAAACTGAGCTGTGTAGTGAGACCCTACAACAACCAAATACATTTTTAAAAAATTATAAAATAAAAGAGTGCTTAAAAATTTCCACTACATGCAAACAATTGAAGATAAATGAAAGAATGAGCTGGAAAAGAGGACACACACACACACACACACACACACACACACACACACACTGTCTGCTTCTTTAAGAGTCCTGAGATGCTTTGGAGATTGAAAATGATACCTTGTGTTTATGACAAAAAGTGTCGGCATTTGAAGTCAGCAGGAGGTCACGAAGGACAGGACTTGCCTGCCCAGAGCAGCTCATCCATCACCTTCCACAAGGAAGTCAGTGCAGAGCATGACAAAGGGTAGCAGCAACATGTAGCAAGACCTCACTGCGACACTTGACAGATTTCCTTGTGCTTCCTCTATGGGACAGGGTGGCGAAGCCAGGACTTAGTCAGCAGCTAACCCTATGTAGCAGTGCATGGTGACTGCAGCTGCACACGTAGGGCTGAGGTTGCCTGGGGCATTCCACGAAGCTCTTACATAAGCGATTCCTTGTACAACATTTTTACCCATGAGCTGGAAAATGCAAGCATTGCCAAACTTGTGTCTGACAGACCAGATGACTCCATGTACAGTGGTGTGGAAGGGCTGGGTTCTGGGTTTCCATTTATGGAGGTCAGAAGGAAATTGCAAGGTGCTGTGAGCCAGATTGATGACCTGAATGAAATCATAACCACATACCACAAGACACTAGTGAGATAAATGGTGATGTCCATCCTTAATCATAGGGACCCAAGAAAGACAGGACAGCCATGGAATGGTGCATTTCATCTGGATCAAAGCACAGTGACCTGTGGTTCAAATGCCAGCAAGGCACTCTCGGTTTGATATGCAAAGGCCTTTTAAGATATTAATAGTTAGGGCCAGAGATATAGCTCAGTGGCACAAAGGCCTGGCAAGCACAAGGTCCCTGAATTCGATTGATTCCCAGTATAAAAAAATAGCATCAGATTGTGTGTGGGAGGTGGGTAGGAGGTGAGGTAGGGGGTAAGTTTTAAAAGATATTAATATTTATTTATTTGTAAATGAGAGTATATTGATGGAGACACAAGGTCAAACTTCCCACCCCGCCCCAAGACCATTTCCCAGCAAGAAACAAAAGAATGATACAATTCCAAGGGCGGTGTGACCCTTCCCGTGTCTTCCCAGAGACCCAGTACGGGGTTTGCAACATAGACTCATGGAACAGGCTTGGGTGAGGACACTCGGGGGATCTCTGACCAGCAAGGTTCCGTGTGTGCGTTTGTCTCTCCCGCCCTTCACACGGTGTGGGCTCACACCACAGAGACTCACCTGAGCAGGAGAGAGGGAGATGCAAGGCCCTACCCTCGCTATCCGACCAGGCTTGAAAGGGGCCTGAAGGAAGTTGTGGCTGAGGCGACAGGCTGTCTCTTCAGGAGAGAAGTCCTCTGATGCAAGCAGAGTCCCTCCCTAGCACTGCTCGGGGTGCCTTTGGAGGGGGTTCCCCAAAGGTAGGGAGACCTCCTGGAAGGGCTCCGCCAGGGCGGCGGAGAACAGCAGCTGGCGTCCATTCCTGGAATGAGGCTGAGAGGAGCCCCAGTTTCAGGGACCGAAGGACTCATTCTGGCGTAAAGCTGTCTGCTTGCCCTGACACACACTCTTCCTTCTAGAACCATGGTTTCCTTTGAGATGAGAGCAGCGTTTGTCGCGTGACTCTTCTTCACCACTGGTATCCAGATACTCCATGAATGAATCCCAGCAAGGGGACGTCACACCTGCTTCCCCCACCCGGTACCTTGCCCAGCTACCCACCTCCCACACATAATCCCATGCTATCTCCTACTCCCCTCATGCCTGAGGGGCAGTGAGGAATAACTTCCTTTCTCCTATCCGGTAATTCTTCCTACAAAGAGTTTCCACATTTGAAAAACAGCTTTAAAGAACCTATACCCCCAAGCGTTGCAACTGATATGACAAAGGGTCTCTTCAGACATGAGGGACTAGGGCTTGGCTTCTGGTCTTATTTTCTACAATCCCTCCTTGCAGCCCCGTGGGTTAGGTCTGAGGCCCCTGGACCCTTTAGTGCCTCTAACTCAGCAAGAGGAACCTGAAAAGGGCTGTGCTGGTTATGAAATCTCAGTGTCGGGTGTCAGACTACACAGCAAGTGCCCGCAGACCACACAGCATGAACACTGTCAGGCAGGGTGGGGGCCTGGACACGAGGCATTCTCAGCCCAGTGTGCTCAGGGGGGAGATTCACCTCTTTGTCTTTTGAGAGATGAGATCTGCTTGAGCTTCTCCACTGATCTTCATGGACTTTGGGGCCTGAATAGCACGTGCCAAAAGTGGATTAGTGAGCTGAGGAGATAAAGAGAAAGCACAACACCTCTAAGCTCAGGTCACCTCTGTCCCACCCTGCTAGCCTCGAGAACCCTGGCTCCAGGAGGACACGGGAAACATGAGTTCCATCTTCCTTCTGTCTTCCGGGTGTGCTAGCTGAAAAGGCACTCTGCTGTCACCTAATGCCAACATCAGTATAGAGTATGCAGAGAGCCACAGATCAGGCCCAGAAAAGGCACAAGACAGCCTTAGAAAAGGACCAGTGATGAGGTGCTCTGGTAGTGCAAACATCACCAGGGGAAATCTAGGCATCCCATCGGCAGCTCTGCTACCCAACAGCTGACAGGCCTCAGCGATAAGGATGTTTATTTATTTATTTATTTTTGCAGAACGAGGGATTGAACTCAGGCCCTTGTGCTTGCCAAGCAAAGGCTTATTCTACTGAGCCATCTCCCCAGCCCTGCAATAAGGATGCTAACATGAAAAAAATTCTGTCAATGAAATTTGAAAGATAGATAATCTGTTACTTCTGTCCATGCAAGAAGACATAGCATAAAGCCATAACAATACAGCTTTCTGGCTCTGGTACAGCTGGAGGTAANNNAAAAAAAAAAAAAAAAGCCAATGAACGGCACAGAATAAATCTCACATGCACGACCCATGTATGAAGGGGACTGAGTGCAAGGGAGACCACGCTCAATGCCACAGCAGCACAAGTGGGCCGTGTGCTGGATGCTGTTCAGGAACCTGAAGGGTGACACAGGAGAAAAATACATGTGGAAATCACAAAATATACGAGCTTGGGTTAGGTGGCCTGAAGAGTTAAATGTGAAAGAAAAACTTTAAACAAATAGAAGAAAAATCTAGGCATAAATACTTGATGTCTGGTGTGAGGGCAGGATTTAAAACTCCCAAAGCACACAGTACAAAGGCAAAATTACCTAAGTATTTTAAAACTGAGGATTTTGAAAGACAATATACATAAAATTATCAGATCTCTGACAGATTAAGAAAAGTTATCTACAATGTCAATACCACAAGAAGTTAATAGGAAAATGATATTAAAAATATTTGGAACATAGGACATGTGATTGAAATATAGGAAGCATGCTTACATTTTTTCTTTTTAGAGGTAAAACTTTCAGGGGCTTGGGAAATAGCTCAGTAGAATAAGCACTTGCCTGGCAAGCACAAGATCCTGAGTTCAATCCCCAGTTCCGAAAAAAAAAAAAAAGAGGTAAAACACTGGCTTTTCCAAATTTATTTTTTTAAAGAGAGTACAAATTAGAATTAAGACAGAAAAAATTACAAGTGATATAAATTTTCACTTAATAAAGTAATATGAATTTCACAGTATTTGTTGTAATAAATAGTGTTGCCTTCCATCCAGTTATTCATATTACTGGATATAGTCATGTAACATTGGAAGAAGAAAGAAAAAATGAAAGAAATAAAGAAGACAAAAAAGAAAAACAGTTGCAAAAAGGAGACGAAACAAATTAAAGCATTGACTGCTCCTTTCCATAGACCAGCAGAAATGCACAGTACAGTTGTCCAAACCATCGTGCTTACATATATAGACAAATCTCTTTTCCCCCACTCCCACTCCTGTCTAGGGAATGGACTTATTCAAAAGGACCAGATTACTGAATGCTTACATCTTTACAAAGTAATACTGTAAGAGATGTATTGTCAGAATTGAAAATATCCATCCTTGCTTTGAAAGTATTTATCCCCTTGTTCTTGTCCTTTTTAGACACAGGTCTGTGAGTCACTTTTTGTGTCTTTAGTTGTGCTCTAAGTTGCTTCCGTATCCTGGATCAGTTCGAAACATCTGTCATGCGTGGTCCTCTGATTGTGGAGAAGGGGTGGAGGCTGCCCACGTGGGTGTCAGGTACAGAAGCGTGACCACTGCGGATCAGGACGCGTGTGCTGTTTTCATGAGCTGGCTTCCATGGGATGGCACTTGGCAGTAGCGTTCACTGTATTTTTAATCACGCCTTGGAAAGATGCTCATGAGGGGACGTTCTGAAAGATGCTCCAGAATGTGGCAGGGATGATGGGACATGTGTGCTCAAAGCAAGGGGTGAGTCCTACGGGGGGTCAAGGCAATGTGTCTTTTACTGTGGTAAAAATGTAAACATTCACTCTGTATTTTGCCCAAACCTGACATGAGCAAATCCACAAGTAAAACATTAGATGCTCATTTGGAAAATAATCCTGTCAGCCTGGTCCGTGGAACCTCAGTTTCCCCATTTATTCATTCGATGTCTGTGTATTCAGAGTCTATCAGCTGTGCTACAGGTGTAGGACTAGGGCAGACCAAACCTTATGGTATTTAAATAGTCCACAGTATTTCTTCCCTCAATAGGAAGGAGGAGGATTTTCTTTTTAAAATTACAACCATACAGTTTTTAAGTTGGGAGGGCCCTCGGGTGCATTTCTCCCAAATTCTTTTTTTCTTCCTCCTAGAGTGAAATCCAACCCACAATCTTGTCTGAGCCACAGCCCTTTCTTTTCTTGTTTCTGTTTCAGTGGCTGTGAGGGACAGAACAAAGGGGTTCCTCATGACACCCTGAACGCGCAAGACCCCATGGTGATAGTCTCCTCACTTCTTCTCCTCTTCTCCCCTCTCCCAAGAGCTCTTTCCTCATCTCTCTCATCATTCGTTTTTCACTTTCCTGACCTCTTTCTAAAAAGTGCCACATATAAGAGAAACCCTCTGAAGTTGACCCGAGTCTGGCTTGACTTACCTCTTGTTCCATCCACTTCCCTGGAAAACTGGATCGCACTCTTCTTTATGGCTGAGTTAGACTCCACTGTGTGCACAACCCACATTTCCTTTGCCTTCTCATCTATGGGTGGACATGGAGGCTGTTTCCACAGTTTAGCTAACGTGAGCTGCACCTCGATCAATGCAGGGGTGCGGGTGTCACTCTAATACAGCATCTCTAGTTCTTCTAGGAGTGCGCAGAGCTGGGAAGTCTATCCACACTCTTGCACAATGACACACAACTTGGCAGTGCAACATTGGTGCTTAATAGCGAATGCCCTGCCAAGTATTGCAAATGGTAAGATTTAGCATCATAATGGTGTAAGGAGCTAAAGAAGTAACATAAACTAAAACACAGCATGCACATGGCAAAAGCTCAGTGTTAGTGAGGTATGGTGGTGTACGTCTCTAATCCCAGCACTCAGGAGGCTGAGGCAGGAGGATCACCATGAGTTCAAGGCCAACCTGAACTACATAGTAAGATCCTGTCTCAAAAAAAGAAAGAAAAAAAGAAGCTCAGTGTTAGCTAGTCCTATAACTAGCTTATGATATTAACATGTTATTTTCCTGTACATAACATATCAAGAATAGTGTTAATCAAGTAACTGGTTGTTAAAAAAAAAATAATGATCAAAAAGAAGTTACTTTAGCCAGGATAGTGTGTCAGTTGTTCTCCCTTGGATGACAACACTGCTGTTGTCTGGGGTCCCAACCATCACCGGAGCTCAGTACCAAAGGACGGCATGCTGAGCCAGCTAACTGGCAAGGGCTCATCCCTAATACCCTGGAGAGGCAGACGCAGCCGGAGAACCAGCTACACCGAGGAGACATCTCTGAGAAACACACATCCCTTCAAGAAGCCCCGACTCTAGTGTCAAAGCTCTTCTCAAAAGAATTAAAAAATATCTTTCTGTAGTGATATATGCGTATCCATGTTTACAGAAGCGCAGTTTGTAATAGCCAAATCTTGGGAACAGCCCTAATGTCCATCAACTGAATAATGGATTGAAAAAATGTGGGGTTTTTAATACAATGAAATACTATTCTGACACAAAGAAGGATAAATTCAAGACATTTCCAGGTAAATGGATGCAGCTGGAGACCATACCCTTCAGTGAAATAAATCGGACACAAGTGTCAATATCACAGGGTCGCTCTGGTGTGAGAATATGAAAGTGTAAATAAGAACCAAAAGGTGTAGTCGATATTGTGAAATAGGAAGACATTTCAAAAGAAAGGGGAACTAAGGTGGGGTAAGGGGAAGGCAAGACGGGAAAAGAAGAAAATGAGAAAAGAAACTAAGCTTTGTAAA
>NDGN011526601.1:1274-19158 GCA_002564285.1 Tympanoctomys barrerae
TCTTCTTCTTCTTCTTCTTCTTTCCCTCTATTTCTACTTCTCTTTTTTCATAGTCTATTTGTGTAGCATGCATAAAAAATTCACCTTACAGAATTAGGACCTGTACAGAGTGCATCTCTATCCTTTTTTACATTCTGCTCTTCTCCTCTCCTTGCTAAATAAATTCCTAATCTCTTTGCCTTCTTCTCATATTCACCTCCATTTAGAAGTATTTAGTTTTTCCTTTAAATAATTTACACTTTAACTTTTGATATAAGGGAAGTAAGTGATATTTAACTTTCTGTGTCTGATTCATTTCACTAAATATTATGGTATCAAAATACAATCCTTTTCCTACAAATTATATATATATTTTTTTTTTCTTTATCCATTTGTCCACCGGTGTGCATGTAGGCTGCCTCCAACATTCAGCTGTGCTTAATTGTGCTGTTATAAAGACAGGTAGATTAGAAGGCTTATTTCTTGAACATAACATTGATAATTAAAGTAACTGACCAAATACACTTTTAATATGCATTCATATATTGGATTGTCATGCATCCCATAAAGACAAACTCTAATAAGACATTATATTAACTTCCATTCAGAGATTTGAATTTTCTTGAAAGACAGAATTAATCATACCCTTTATAGATAATCTATGTAATCATTTTAGATAAGAAATATAAAACATTTTATTATTGTGTACCACATGGCTTTACCAGCCTCAGAACATACAAGTGCATGCATTTCTTAGTTGAACTTGTATGTCATTTTACCCATGAATGATGCTGTCCTAGGAAGGTTGACTCAAAGAAAAAGTGACTATTTTCCAGATAAATTAAAGCCAGCATAGCTTACAGTGTTTTTCATTTAGGAATAAATGCAATGTGAACTGAGAATATATATATTCAAAATAAATGTAGTTTAAAAGTTGTAAAGAAAGATAAGATTATGAATGATTATGAACAGATGATAAATGCTGGAAAAGATCAATATATTCACCTTTATTTAGGCATATATAGGTTATGCATAGAGTGAAACCTTGGTAAAATATGAATATGCACAACGCTTATGTTTCATCAGTTCAAATAACTGTAATTTACTCTTTAAATTAACCAAATCATTATTCTCAAATTAAGGCTCCATGCTTACCAAGATGGATAGTCTAACTTACAGGCATTGAATTTTGAGTCAATCACTTTGCACTTGGCCGACTTTAGGAGTGCTCTAAGACTTTGTATGTAAAGATGTAGTTTTTCAAAAGGAAATGCTGATGAGCTTGACAATTTGTTGAGGATCTTTTATTTGCATGGCATTATTTTGAAAGATTTCAATATTTATTTGAATTTCATTTTACTTTCTTTATAAATCTTTTCTGCATTAGCACATTAAAATTATTTTCATTTTAATATGTTTTATAATGTAAACATTAATATAAACCTGAAGTTTGAGAGGAAAGCGTTGTATATAATGAGGTTCATAGCTAAAAGTTCTATAATGAGGTTCACTGCTGTAATTGTCCTTAAGGCTGTCATTTTTTAAAGATGAAGGTACATCCATGAAGTGTATCCCATTATTAGAGAGATTCTTACTAAGGGAAATCACTACCTGCATTTTTAAAATAACTTGTGCTACATTTTAAAAGAGATTTGATGTGAGACACATTAAGCTCAGAGTCCTTTTCACAGTATATCTCAAAGCTGTGAAAGTAGTGATCAACTACTTTTTATTTAGACATGCTTTGCTTAGATGCTAACAGAACCCACGTTCTTGCTACTTAAAGTTCTTCAGAATCATAAAACTAAACAAGAAACATACTGGAAAATATTATACATTGGAATTATTTTAATTTTAAGTAACTGTGTGGTAACACATTTAGAAGGACTTGATGATGTAATTTGTTTACATTTATGCTATAAAATATTTCTGATAGCCACTATTAATTTCATGTGTCATTGCTTAATTTTTACATGCACTTAATTAAATGATATTTTATAAGTAGAAATGGAAAATATGTTTGTTATAAATGTCATTATTGCACTGAAATATTTTAAATAAAATTACCATTATCTTTAATGATCATTTTAAACTATATCTTTACAAAGTGTTTTTAAAAATCCTTTTATGGTTTATGATAGTCCTTGGACTTCAATTTTTTATTGCTTTCTGTGGAGATTTAATAATGTTTTTATTTTTATTTTATTTATTTACTTATGTATTTATTTATTTTGCAGAACCGGGGTTGAACTCGACCCTTGTGCTTGCCAGGGAAGCACTTATTCTACCGAGCTATCTCCCCGGTCCAATAATATTTTTATTAATCACCTTGTTAATGCCTCCCTTTGTATTTATCATCACACCTACAATAAATAAGCACAGATAGATAAAAATAAAACAAATGAAACACCTAAATTATCTTTACTCAGGCTTCATTGGACAATCTTTTCTAGGCAGTGAACTTGCCCCACTACCTACTCTACACTTAGACCCAATAATTTGATGAGTATTTTTTTTTGCTAACAATAAAGCTACTTATGAATGTGAAAAAAATATCATGCTTATTTCTTGATAATTGTATGTTAGACCAGGGAGTCTAATAGATGCTCAGCTCAAGCTCAACCTTTGAATAGGGGAACTACAGAATGAAAAAGATGAGAGTTCTGTGTTACTTAGAGGGTAGGAGGCTGCTTGAGTCACTGTTGTGAGTCTGTATTGAAAGGATAAAAAAACTGAGGAACTCTCCAAACAGAAGTTGCCCTCCTCCTATTCCCTTTTAGTCTCCACACAGCTTAAGTGATTTTCCCTCCTCTGATTGCTGCCCTGACAATGTCATCTCTGCAGACATTACACAAGCATCCAGAAGTGCGCTCTACTTACTTACTATGCATTTCTAATCTAGTCAGGTTGACACACGGTGAGTAGCTGCGAGCCTGGTCATTTTACAAAACTTTAGCTGAACCTTCTACAAATCACTCACGTTCAGATACAGTATCTTATCTTTCATTGTCTTTGAAATAACACCTAAGAAATAGAGATAATAGTTTTTCACATGAATTCTTTGTATGATTAAATAGTAAAAATATAAGGATACTTGGACAGGGATTGGCACTGAATTAAATCTTCCCATGTTATTTTATCTTTTCTGGTTTTTCTCATATGCCTGAGAAATCTTTTGTCTCCATGGGCAAGTTTCTCCCCCTTACATATCTATTTTAAAGATGCAGTATAAAATTTATTTTCTGTTCTTTTTTGTGCTTTCTATGCAGTTCCTCATTCTGTAAGTTCAAAGATTAGCTGGTATAATATCACAGTTTTATTTCATTTGTTGCACCATCAAATCTAGGCCTCAACTTTTTCTATATTTGAACCACACCTGAAAGACTGAATTTTCATTGAAGAGCTTTTCTTGAAAATAAATTATTACATATAGAAAATATCTTGAGATTTATATTATATAAATATTTACTAAATTCCAGCACCTAATATAGTACAAAGTGGCTTTCACTGGGACAGCTATATTTAAAGACTAATAAATGGTAAATGAAATTCATTTAAAAATATTAAAAAATAATTTTAACAAAATAAATTCCAAATAATTTATACATAGTTTATTATTGAACATATGTGTAGGAATGTGTATCAATAAGTGTTTACAAAGGAATCATAACATAAAATGTACAGATATATGTGAACTTAAGAGGTTGACTCACAATGGCCACCCACTAGTTGGGTGAGGAGTACAGAAGTTGTGTCTACACACAGGAGACCAAAAAACACAATTAAAGGTCTGGAGCTCACTGCTGTGTCCCACGCAAGTCCATAGCAGGAGGCCCATGGGCCTGTGATGGAAGGGTGAGGAGTCTGACCTAGAAGGCAAGAGGTTCTGTGCCGGACGCTGAGGCGTCTGAGCTGGAGGTCAGGAGATGACATCCACAGCACTGGTCAAGCCTGGAGCTCCTTTGGTGAAACTGAAGCAGGCCCATTGTTCATCCTTTGCCTTTTACGCTGCTTCATCCTCGGGTGTGAAATTGATGAGTAGATTTAGGTCAGCTTCTCTTACTCAAGTTGACACAATCAACCTATCCTCACATGGTGAGACAATATTTTTGGGGAAAATAATTTTGTCTTAGGGGAGGTATATAACTTAGGAATCTTATAGATGGGTGATGCCCATGGCTATAAACAACAAAATAACTTGGGGATATAAAATCATGGCAAATAGAACATGCTCTATGTCAGACACATCAATATTTAACATACTTTTGATATACTAAAATATTTCTACATATGTAGTCACACATGCATAACTATACCTATATCCACAGTTATATTTATCCTGTATATGTATATACAAATTCACAGAGTAGGAAAGAAGGAAGAAAGAGACAGAGAGAAAGATTAAGAGAAAAGAGAAATATCTATATTTTGCTCTTGGCTGCTAATTTAATTCTTAGAGTGAGAGCACAAATTTACCCTCCCGCCTCATGCAGAAATGTTACCATGAAATACACAGACTTCCATGGACTGGGATGTGCCTATCATAATGTCATTTATTGGAGAAGATTTACAAATAACACAATAGTGAATACAGGAATTCAACTCTTATATTACTCATGTGAAAATACAATTACAGTATTTTAGTCAACATGCTTGCTGTAATTATAGAGCCAAGTACCAAGAGGGCCTTATCACAGTACTTGATAATGCCTCCCTTTGTATTTAGCATCACACCTATCTTCAATAAAAAGCACAGACAGATAAAAATAAAACAAATGAAACACCTAAATTATCTTAATATATTCAAGTTAATGTAGTAGAGACAAAAAAATAACTCAGAGCAGAGTTTTAATGCATCTTATTAGATCCTCAATTGTCGAATGTTTGGAAGAATGGCCTTAACCAATGTCACACTTCAAAGTGCATTTGCAGTATTGTTGTATTTTTTTTAAATTTATGATGCCAAAATAAGAATGATAAAGAGGTTAAGAAAAGCCAAAGAGGCTTGTTATGATCTAGATCTCAAATGTGTTAAAAGATGCTCCGGCCAGCACATGGTCAAAGTAGGCAGGTCACTGCAGGTGGGATCTGGAAGGCACAACACCACCTGCTCCTCTTCTCTCTCTTTCATGGCTGCTACATGAGCAGCTGTATTCTACTGTGCTCTTTCTGAGCACAGTTTCTGCCTAGAAAAGTTAACCATGGAGTGAACTTCCTAAAACTATAAACCCTAACAAAGCTTTTGTATTCTAACTCTCAGGTTTGGAATATTTTGTGTCAAAGATGGGAACCCAGTCAATCAATGTTCTGTATAATATTTAGTCCTGTTTAAGTTTTTGATGAATTAATTGAACATAATCATTAACTCAAAATCTGAAACAGTAGGCTGCGCAAATGCTTTAGAAAAGGGGCTGTTGAGAAAAATGGACCCTTCTCCACTGTTGATGGGAGTGCAAACTGGTACAACCACTATAGAAAGCAACATGGAGATTCCCAACAAGGCTAGGATTGGAGGTCCCATTCAAGCCAGCTAGTCACCTCCTGGGTATTTTTCCAGAACAGAAAACCTCAAACCACAGCAATATATGTGCACCCATGCTTATGGCAGTTCAATTTATCATAGTCAAATCTTGGAAGCAACCAAAATTTCCATCATCTGAAGGATGGACAAAATCGATGTGGTATTTTTATACAATGAAGTATAATTGCTATAAATAAAGACAAACTTTAGGCCTTTATATGTAAGTAGATGCAAATAGAGGATATACTCATAAGTAAAATAAAGCAGACTCACATGTGTAAATATATCATCTCACTAGTGTAGAATATGAAAGAATGAAATATGAAAGGTACAATAAATATGGTGAAATGGAAAGAAACTGAACATAAGGTGCAAACAACGAAGATTAGGGAAAGGAAAAAAGAAGAAAAAAGGAAGAAAAAGTCATAAAAGTCTATATACAGGACAGCTGACATGATTGCACTACTACTTCCATCAGTTCTTTGAAAATAGCAGTTAATGCTTATAAGTTTAACTTTGCCTCACTCTGTATGCTAATATCTGTAATCTATTGGAAATGGCAGCTCACCAGATCTTGCTCTAGATACTACACATAGAGATACAGAATTTACTGCCTGCTGAGTTTCTGGCATTGCTTTCATAACATTTCTTTCTATTCCCACAATCCTTGAACTCTGAAATAGTATACTGAGCAAATCTTGTAGAAAAGGGGCTGTGGAGGAAAAGGAACCCTTCTCTACTGTTGGTAGAAGTGCAGACTGGTAGAATGACTATGAAAATCCGTGTGGAGACGCCTTTAAAAGCTAATATTAGGTATTCTATTCAAGCCAGCTATTCCCCTCCTGGGAATTTTTCCACAAGAACTGAAAACATCAGGGCACAGCAACATATGTGTGCCCATGTTTATAGCAGCACAATTTGTTATAGCAAAATCCTAGAAACAATAGAGATACCCATCAAGGGAAGAATGGATAAAGATGTGGAATTTTTGCACAATGGTGTATTATTTAGCTATGAAACAGGATAAATTTCAGTCTTTTTTCATAAATGCATGAAGTTAAAGAACATACTCTTCAGTGAAACAGACCTGCATGAACAAACATCGTATTGTCTCCTTAGTGTGAGAACCTAAAAGAGAAAAATGGAATCTGAAGGGTACAGTAGATACTGGGAAAAGGGAGTGAACTTATTCAAAAGCAAATAGTTACTGATTTCAAGAGAAGGACAGGAGGGGGAGTGGAGGAAGAGATTTATCAAGTATATAAGCAGGATGGTTTGGACAATTGTACTGTGTGTTTCTGCTGGTCTATGGAAAGGAACATATAATTTGTTTTGTCTCCTATTTCAATTGTTTGTACTTTTTCTCTTCTTAACTTTTATTCTCATTTTCCCTATTCTTTCTTCTTCCAATTTTACAAATATATATAATATATATATATATGATAATATGAATAACTGGTTGGAAAACAACACTGTGTATTATAACAAATACTGTGAAATTTACATTATTTTGTTAAGTTAAATTCTGTATCACTTGTTATCTGTCTGTTTTAATACTATTTTTTACTCTCTTAAAATATGTAAAATAATCTTATAGAAAGAACTCTAAATCTAACATCATAAAATTCCAGAAAATTAGACATTATTCCAAGCTTAAGGCATCATAAATATTATCATGTGAGTAACATCCATGTAAACTGAAAGTAATAGGCACAAATATTTATTTGATATTTTATGTTCATTAAAGATTAAACAGGGGCTGGGGAGATGGCTCAGTAGAATAACCACTTGCCTGTCAACCTCAAAGTCCTGAGTTCAATTCCCAGTTCCAAGAAAAAAAAGAGTTTAGACAAGGCAGGTCCTTCAATTTGAAATAGATTAAACATCAATTAATATGAAAGTCAAAATATTTGGGTTCCACATTTGAGCATATCACACAACCTATTTGAGTTTTTATTATCAATTAGAAAACTGGACACATCAGCAGAATCCTTAATACCATTAATCGAATTACAAAGTTTGAGCTAAATATATAGGTTATAAACTTGTGGGTTTAATACCCAAAATTTCAATAAACAAATTAACAAATGTTGCTTGTATTTTAACAACCTATTCTATTATTATGTAGAATATATAAAATAGAGATACTATTTAAATTTTGAAATAATGCAACATTTAATTTTCATGATTTTCTATTTAACATATTAGTTAAAACATCAAATTGAGTTAGTTCAAATGGCAAAAATAACAAACCTCTTTGATTTCTCTATGAACATCTTTTTTTTTTTTGTATTTAGGACAGTGTCTACAGGGTCTACACAGTCTCAATGCATAGATCAGACTCATA
This sequence comes from Tympanoctomys barrerae, assembly GCA_002564285.1. Classification (NCBI taxonomy): domain Eukaryota; kingdom Metazoa; phylum Chordata; class Mammalia; order Rodentia; family Octodontidae; genus Tympanoctomys; species Tympanoctomys barrerae. The sequence continues at coordinate 9,122 of NDGN011526601.1, forward strand.
ATGATCCTCTTGTTTTCAGCCTCCCAAGCGCTGGAATTACAGGTGTGCGCCCCCATGCCCAGTCTCAGTCGCAGTCTCAGAGTTCTTGGGGGCATGGCCGGCATGGCAGGCCCAGGGGATGAAACTCCTGATCCCTGTGTCTGCCTAAGCAAGCGCTTTATTCCACTGAGCTTTTGGGCCTGCCTGGAAGATCGCTATTAAGTCTCATTGGTGATCCAGTTTACTACATCTGTATCATCCACAATTATAGCAATGTAAATATAGGGAAAGTGATGCTAAGTTGTTCCATCATAAATACTTGCTCAAGGGTTTCACCTTATTCTTCTAATCTGCTTTTCAGAATTTGATCATGTGTTACAGCATTATTTCTCACAGGCTCTTGTCAAGGGATAGGGTCTGTACTTTCATGTAGAACGTCCACAGAAATATGGGAGCCTATTGCCACCCCGCCCACAGGCATGGCGGCAGCCTCTACCTGACTTCTCTACCTGCCTGGGAGAGAACACAGATAGAAAGCACTTTTTCTTTTTAGATTAGGAGCATTTCAAGGAAATATTTGTTTAACATCATGGATTTTATTTCTGTGTTTGCCTTAGAATATCAAGAATCTTATCACATGGTATTTGAAATAAAACATGTGTTTAAGAGAATGCTTTTAAGAACGTGTTGGCAAAAGCGTTTTCATCCCTGGATGAGACCCATCATCAGCTCCGGTGAGACAGGAATTGAGTGTGGGCAGTGCGCGTCCGGTGTGAAAGAGTGCCAGCAGCTCAGGAGGTACATGGCTTTCAGCAAACCCTTGTGTGGGATGGGTGCTCCGCGGGTGCCAACAACTTTACTGTGTAGGAAAGGCAGACAGAGGCCTTTGTTCCATTCATGAAATATTCTGCACAATCCCAGTTTCTAGGAACTATTTAGCTAGAACTGCAATTTCTAATTTTTAACTAAAATCGAGTTCAAGTACTTTTCTTTGCAGTTGGTATGATTTTCATTATCAAAAATATAATAAAATTTGGTTAAACCTTTTCTAGCACAAAGCATATTTAGACTGTTTCTAATCTTGGATTATTACAAAATCTACTTCCAAATATCCAATTACATGTTCAGAACCCCAAATTTACTCATTTTCTTTTTTTTAATTTTTATTTATTTATCTGTGTGTGTGTGTGTGTATGTGTGTGTGTGTGTGTGTGTGTGGCCAGCTCAGCCCACCAGAGGGGGGGGGCTGGCTGGCATGTGGTGCTGGGGGATTGAACCGCGGTCCCTGTGCTTTGCTAAGTTTATTCCAAGTAGGTGCTTTAGACCACTGAGCCATCTCACCAGCCCCAAATTTACTCATTTTCATATCTGCTTTTACCTTTTGAGGTATACCTTTAATATAAATTTCCCATCAAATCTTCTGTTATTTAATGTTTATCCAAAACTACTTATTTTTAATCTGACTATGTATACATACATAGTAGCTTAATTTATTATTTATACTCTAATCCATAATATCTTATTTATATGTTGAGAAAATCTAGGCTTCAAAATTACTTAGAATGGCTTTTAAATTATTTTCTTGTAAAGATGTTTCAAAGGTGTTTTTTTTTTTAACCAGTTATGTGGTTAGACATTAGAAGTGTGACTCAATAAAGCACATAAAATAAAGCTTAGTATTTTTCAAGGTCTGTGATAACTATAATAGCTTTTTCAAAAATACAAAGCAGTATAAAATAGTTCCTGATATTAAATGTCATTTTCTGATATTAGAAAAATCTTGACACAAAACCAGAACAAAACAAAAATAATTTATAAGGACAGGAAAATAGAACTGATTATCAATCATGAACACAGAAATAACACACATTAAAGTATATTAGCAAATGTAGTCCAGTAATGTATTAAAGAGTACATTATCACAAATTATAGTTCAGTGTAAGCATGAAAGAAAAGTTTAATAATACTACAATTATTAAAATTTATAAAATTCACAGATAAAATTTAAAAAGTTAAAACAAAATGACATTTGACTAAATGGAAATCTATTCACCATAAACAAAAGCACTTTGAAAATACACATACAAAGCATCCATACAATTTGATAATATTGGCAAAATTAGCGCTCCATCACGCCTAATGTTGGTAGAATTAATGTTTTGCCTGTAAGTCTATAAACATGCAGGAAAAATGTCCCTTCTAACCACCTTTGATGAGTATCATGCTGATAGGTTTAGGAACTTTTTAAAAATGAATAAATAGAGTACTACATAGAGGAAAGGGAAAAATAAAATTGTTATTATTAGAAAATGCTGGATTACAGATGTAGGCAACTTTATAGAATAAACAAAAACTATAAACCAAATTTATCAGGTTTGTGATATATAAATAAAACATGTTATATACAAAATAAAGATGTAAAAAGCTGAACACAGTATTTCTGCATTATTAGCCAAATATTTCATATATAACAGTAAAAGTTTTGATTTATTAGAGCTTAAAAATACAAAATAATTAGGAAAAATAATTTAAGTTCTAATCACACTGTCTTGAAATCTATAAAATATTAATAATAACAACATAGAAAATCTTTAAAAATGTAAGGATGTATACCATGTTCATGAATAGAAAAAACAATTTTGTTAATGTAACCCTACTTCCAATGTTATTGTATAGATTTGATACATTTGTTCTCAAAATCTTATTCATAATTCTCAAGAAATTTAAAATCTGAAAATACAAAGAGTGTAGAATAGCCTATAGACAATAATTACAAAGTGGTAATCAATGTCAAAGCAAAATACTTGAAAGCTAAATGGTGAAAATGTTTGTTTTATATTATGATAACCAGGTGAAGACAGCTGTTAAAACTCATAACATTGTACACTAAGGATCTTTGTCCTCATTCCATTGCAGTGAAAGCCTCTTTAGGAAAGAGCGTCATAATGACTACAATGGAAATGTACGCGAATTGCAGTGAAACGTTAGTCTAAAGGCGATTGTAAAATCACTAAAGACAAAATTTAAGCAGTAGAAAAACACTTAAAACACATTGATTTATTCATTCATCTAAGGGATTTGATTTGTACTGTGTAAACTTGAGACATTTTGAAGAATTTTATACAGAAAATATTGATTCGTTTTGATTCTTAAGAATAATCAAATCACTAGATTATCCAATAAAGCAGGAACAAAACAGATCTAGATATGAATTAATGCCCCCCCTCCTCTTACCAAGATAAGAAATAATAAGTACTGGAACCTGAAAAGTAGGACTAGACGCAAAATGAAGAGAAATAGAGCCCAAGATGGATGAATATTGCATGTGGTAAATTAAAAGCTGTCTAATTTATGTTGTGAAATACTGACTGTACAAGATGTTTCAACAAAATGAGAAATACAGGGCCTGAGAATATACTTCAGTGGTTTGAGTGCCTGCCTGCAAGCACAAGGCCCTAAATTCAATCCCTGGCACTGCAAAAAAAAAAAAAAAAAAAAAAAAAAAGGTAAAGATTTCTAAGGAAAAATATATAAAGCAAGGGAGTTCTCAGAGATTTAACATTTCATTTATTTATTTATTTTTGTACCAGAGATCAAACTCAGGACCTTATGCTTGCCAGGTAGGCACTTAGGCCCCTGAACAATCTTGCCATCAAACATTTCTTTTTAAATATATTGAGGGCCTGGGGAGATGGCTCAGTAGACTATGTGCTTGCCTGGCAAGTGCAGGGTCCTGAGTTCAATCTCTGGTACAATCAATCAATCAATCAATAGAAATTTCTTTGATCTCACTGTATAATCAAGTAAGTCTACCAAATGATAATTTAGTGTTCTTTCACTTGGATGTCTTTGCCTGGATGAAATTAACTTTCAGTCTTAAGCAGAAAGGTGGCCTAAAGAAGCATAACCATTTTAGGTGCACCATCAACAACCTCAACAAAGACACTTGGAGGACAACGGTATCGGATTCTTACTCATTATGGTGCCTGAGGACATACAATGTAAAGATACTTAGAAAAGGAAAGTTTGAATAGCACTTGGGCTTGATAGGGCAGTTAGGGAGAATTAATCAAAATTAAGTTTTGCTCACTGCAAGTTAATGTTATGAGGTATTAGGAAAAGTATGATTGGACAACTTTTAAAAATCTAATGGAAAATCTAATTGGAGCAAAGCTAAGCTGATAAAGTATAGCTGTTCTATGATGTTAACCATGACAGGGGTGTATTTGGTATTTGTGGCCTGGAAATTGTTCCAGTTTTGTATGTACTCAATCATCAACAGAAATATAACAAATATTTGGAGGACAACTGTTGAGCCATACATAACCGTATTTTAATTATTTGTTTTCAGTAAGCATGATATAGCCACAGTTGTATATAGAATGTTTATATTTTAAAACTTTTATAAAAGTATAATAAAAATTGAAAATATTAAACTTTACAAGTACATTTTAAAAGAAAATGTTCAAATAAATAAGAAATATACTTAATATACAATACAAAGACAAAACATGCTTTTAAATAAGCTAGATCCCTGCCTGTGTATGCTAAGAAATAAATGAGAGGCATGAAAGTCAATTCAAATGATTTTTTTAAATTATGGGTAAATATTTCACTTAAATATGATCAAGTTGTAAAACATCCTGGGATGATTTTCATAAAATGTATCTCCATTCATTGTATACTAAATTAATTTGATGACAAATATAAATAATAACAGTTAAAAGATTGGATTTTGATATCTAAAGGCTCTAGTTGTACAAAACACACACACACACACACACACACACACACGCACGCACTTAAAAATCACATTTTAGAACCTGCAAGCAGGCCCAGGGGCTCAGGGTTTGATCTGCTGGCCCCGACCCTGCGGCACACTGAGACTGGGCATGGTGGTGAGTACCTGTAATCCCAGCTCTTGAGAGGCTGTAAACAGGCGGATCACTACGAGCCCAATCTAGTAGTGAGACCCTGAATACCCTTCCCTAAAAATACAAAACATAAATAAAGAAATAAAAGTAAATAAAATAAAAATCACATTTTAATGCATAATGGCAAACATAATACAGTGGGGATCACAGTATCTCTTACGATCACAGAGAAATCACACTAGATCCTGCACCTAGAGATCTCATTTCTAAACACTTCCAGACATTTATATCCAGTCTTTCAGGTTTCCCTCTCTAACTTATTTTCACTTGCTGGTATATAACACAAAATGGCTTAACACTCCAATAAAGCATACAAGTGTAGATATAAAGGAGATAAGGTCTATCTCTTCAATGTTTTCTAATCTTACAAAGTTATACATGTTTTTATCATGTTGCACAATAGATATTTTAAGTAAATTTATTTTTAGTGATAGATGAAACAAGGATAGTTGTATTATTAGGAGTGTGCCATGTGATGCTTTGGTACATGAATGCATAGTATGAGGCTTAAATCAGGATAAACATATCTATCTCAGTGAAGTATAAAATTTGATATGATATAATTAGAAAGAACTGCTTTATTCCAATTTAAAATACTGGTAATATTTATTTAGGACTAGTGACTTTTATATGAAGCAAAATTAGCTAATACTTAGGAAAATAGTTAAAATTTTAGTGTATAAATTTGTGAATTTATCAGAGTCATGTAAACTTTTGGAAAGATTTTTCTAAAGTGTTTAAAGTATGTATATATGTATACATGTATATGTAGACTGTAGAGTATATACTTGCCTCCTATATACTCTATTTTTGTTTATGATGCCTTAATAAATAGTAGAATAAGCACTTCCCTGCCAAGTGCAAGGTCCTGAGTTCAATCCCTGGTTCCGCAAAAAAAAAAAAAAAAAAAAAGTCTCCTCATACCAAACTTTTTAATACCCAAAAACTAACTTTATTTTCGGAAGGCAAAATGAATTATTGAGTCACAGTTGATGGATTTGTATGCCCAGTCAGTTTTTAGAAGCAGTTATCAACATTCTGTAGGAATCTAGGACTAAGTAGTTACAACTATACAATTGAATTTTATTTTTATCTTTGGTCATAGGAGTGTCCATTCGGTCAACAACTGGCCTCTCTGACACATTCAAATAACATACGATCATAGGTCTGTGATCTCAGGAAAGCTCATTGAGCTTGATTTCCTGCCTAGGATGCACTATAAGTAATTAATATTTCCCAAATTTCCAAAAGTTTTTGGAAGAAAAATGAACTTCATCCAAAAAAATGCACTACCTACAGATTGAGACACGTTTTCTATTAACAGCCTCAAAAGATATGCACAGAAAGCCATACTCATGCAGGTAGAATGTTGAAAGGGATGCACTTGGGACACGATTACCAAAATTAAGTAAACTACTTCTTGGGTCGTTCTTGTTTGTCCCCTGACAGTGCTTATTGAAATTTCGTTGCCTATTTTGTGAGAGAAACAAACAAGTTCGAATGGCCCCAGGTAATCAGCAGCATCACTTACATGTCTTCAGTGACTACTGATTTACCCCAATGATTCTCATTATAGATGAAATGAATTGTCCTGAAGCCACCCAGAGGGACTATTCATACCACAGTATTAAGTGAAATCTTGTTTTATCGCAACATAGTTATTTACATTTCTCAGCATTTGCAGTAAGCTACAGCCTTCCAAAAGTATTTTTTCTGCATTCAAATTAATTAATTAACTTCTTTATTCTTTGTATTTTAGGGAAGGGTCTGTAGGATGTTCAGGGTCTTACTACTAGATCGAACTACTAGCACTTATTCTACTGCGCTATGTCCCCGGCCCATGAAGAGACTTGTAACGTGGCATTAATTATAACATAGACCAGTTATGCAAATGAAACCTGGTCATGCCATGTCTGTCTGGACAACCTTCTTGATATCCTTATATATGAAATGAATAAGCTTGTGGCAGGCACTATTAAGGTCTGATATTCTCTCTTTATGTAGAAAGATTCTCATCTTCAAAACATCTCTCTTCCTGATGATATCGACGGTGCTAAATACAGGAAAAGAGTTTCTAACTGGTATAAAATGAACTGCCTGGACTAACTGTACAAAAAGCCTTTCTATCCTAAACTTTATGGTGTACACTCGCAACTTTGATTAAACAAACATTCACTCAGTCTCTTAAAGGTCTCCAAAAAGAAAATGAAACATGAAAATAAAGTATCCATTATTTCTTGTGTGTTGATCACTATTCAAGTTGCATCATTACATAGTTAGTAGATGGACAGAGTAACTTGGACTCAAACTTTCTACATTTCACTGACTCCAAACTCGTGTGTAGTCAATGACCCTGCACTTATACAAGGGGGAGAGGGCCAGCAAGTTTTTGTGGAAGCCGTTTCAAATCCAAGCCTCACTTTACCAGATGACTTGAACCGACACATTCATTGTAGTACATTTCCTGAACCAACCGTGATTGGTGCATACAGCTGAATGTGGGCTCTGTCCTTTCCGGGTGGAGTACTAGAGAGTTAATCACATGGCTGTACATGGTGTCCTGTTGCAGGAATTCCTCATTAGCGCCAGCTCTCTGAGTTAGAGACTGAGCACTTTCTTTTCCTAAGCCAATTCTAGAATCTGACGGTGGAGTTTGTTCTACAACCACAGTCATCATCAGAAGTCTGGGCTACTTCTTGGACCAAGTACCTGTGGACACCAGCATTGTCCATAATCAGCAAGATCATGTTTCTCTCTCCTGAATTTATGGCTGACTTCAAAATGTATTTTCTTCGTACTTTGTAGCTCACATTGACTCCTGAAGTCTTCCCTAACATTGGGCTTCTCTTCATTTCAGCCCCACCTTGTCTTCAATTTTTTCTCCTAGCCTCCATGCAGTTGAGACGCCAGGCACAGTGTTACTTTTGTTTTCTATGTTAGGGATACTGTTGCCATTCAGTTCACAGTGATTTCGTTAACCTGATAAGCACATCATTGATGAAATGGATGTTACTTGAATTAAATAAATATATCTTGCTTAATGAAATTCATTAAGTACAGTAAAACTTGCGCTGCTTACAAATTTCTCTTTAAGGGTTGAGATACAGATGCTAAGTTCTGGCTGAGAAGATTGACTTCCCATGGCTGGAATCAATGTCATGATAGTGATGACCCTGGTGTATAGATGTGAGAGTCCTCTGGAGAAGGCGTGTTCCTCTGCTATTGGCCTGCTTTCTTATCTTCACAGGCAATGGCATCCTTTACTCTGAAAGGAAATAGAAAATGCTTGTGTGACTAGGAAATTAAAAACATCCTGTATTGTACAGAGGCCAGTGTTATCGTGGCTCTGCTGGACTTGATCTTGAGAAACATGTTCATTTTTATCAGTGTTGTGCAGATGCTATATTTGTGGAATCAATGTTAAATAAACATACAGTGGGCACTCTAAGGCCTCTGCTTTAAAAACAAATAGTGGCTTCACCTAACCACATTTTTAAGAGAATACTTGACATCAACAAATCATTGATATTTAATATAAATTTGGTGAGATTTTAGAAGCAATGTAAAACTCTTCACATAGGTTATTTTTGTTATAAGTAAGTGCAAACCTAATATAAATTGCATACTGTGTTTAACAAATTTTTCTATTTAACAATATAAATTATAGTAACAATGATAATAGCTCTCAATACCAGAATTAAAAAATGAACTCTGTATTTTAGGGCATAGACCTTAACAGAGACTGAAATAGAAAGCTTGTTTTATTATTTATTTATTTTCTGACTGGAGGGTAAGCAAAACTCTTTGAAAATGAGAATGAGCATGTCTCACTGATGGGACGGCTTTCCGTCATATGTCTGTAAAATTAAAAAAAAAAAAAAAAAAGACTTTTCGCAACAGTTAGGGGCTTAGTTGTTACCAATCTTTCTATGAACAGAGTTCATCTGTACAAAGCCCAATAGTCAAGAACAGCATCTGGAAACAAAATTTTAGACTCAATTATAATCTTCATATGAAAGTGGTATCCAATTAGATTCGTGGCGTTCTAGGAAATGATGCATATTTTACTGGAATCACATATATGTGGAGAAGATGAGAGTAAGCATTGAGAGCAAAGGATGAGGGCTCCTTCAAGTTTTCTGAAGGACACGTTCTCACAGGATAGGAAAGGGGAAAATTGTGATGCAACGTGAAGAAATGAGAAGGGTGGATGGCTTGGACCAAAAATCTGACAGGCCAGACTAGAATTAAGTTTGAAAAAAATACACTTTCTTGCTACTTACAGCTTATGATTTTCATTTCTGTTGTTTTTAGAAAAGGAATTAGCTTTTTTAAATTAAGTTTTTAATGTGTCCCAAATTTCAGGGATTTTTAAAAGAAAATGATTCTTCATTTGTCATAATTTTATTTAATAATTTTATTCTACCACTATTAGTCCATTTTTGCTAGACTTTTCCTACCATAAATAGATCCACAAAATATTTAAGCCAGTCACTCCCTGTTTATTCCTGTGTTTTCTTGTTCCTCTGCTCAACGTTCAGCTAAAACTGCTGTAATAAATTATCCAGGACTTCCTCTGACAAAAGCCATTGACCTTGTCTCAGTTTTCATCTTAATTTAATACTCTGTGACTTTTTATTCAATTGACCGCTGGCTTATTTAATAATTCATGAGTGTATATAATATTAAATTAAATATCAAAATATTCAGGAAGCACTTCAAATCCAATTGAATATGATACACTAATTGAACAAATCATGCATGAAAGAATAGAAAGATGAATCAATCCCTCAGTAGAAGTTTACAGCTAAATTACTGCAGTTCTCTCTCTGCATACTTCCCTTATTTCTTCTATTTCTAGTTTTCTTGTTGCTTCAGTATTATTTTTGCACTTTACATGTAAAATTCACTTTATGAATGTCCACATTATTACTCTGACTTTATTTATATTATCAATCTCAATTTTCCAAGATTGTCTGAACAGAGGACTCCTGAAGCTGCTTCTAGATTCTGATGTTTGTTATTGTCTATGTTTGGCTCTGAACTATTCCCCTAAAAAACTCCTTTTAGGGTATCTTCCAGTTACCCAAAATATCCCATAACTAAGATGCTTTGATAGAGATG
>NDGN011526645.1:2945-22249 GCA_002564285.1 Tympanoctomys barrerae
CTCAGGCCCTTGTGCTTGCCAGGGAAGTGCTTATTCCACTGAGTCATCTCCCCGGCCCCAACATGTTACTTATTTAAGAAATAGTAATTAAGTATTCATTTTGTCCAAATCCAAACAGATCAAGCATAGCCAGTTCCTAGAGATTCTGTGCTGCTCTCCCCTGCCACAAGGAGGGGGCGCATCTGGGCAGGGGACAGAAGCAGTAGTGGGAAAATATTCAGAAGAGGGAGGTGAGATATACCCAGGAGACTGGCAGTGTTCTCTAGCCCAACATGGAGTCAGCAAAAATCTAGTCCTATTGAGAAAATGATCATAATGGGATTCCTCTGCAAAGAAGAGGAGTACTAGATAAATAGGGGGAAAAATAAATCACAAGCCAGGGAGCAAGACTGAGTGGTACCAGTCCTTAAGTGGCTGAGATGCCAGCTCCTTGAAGGGCAGGGATGCCTGGCCATGTGCGCCGCTGTGCACTGTGCATCAGGGTGGCTGATGCTGACTCTCTGTGCTCCTGTTCTGCTCCCTATGATCCACTAGTCCAGGAATGGGACTGCACCCTGCCTTCCTTCAGAGGTCCAGAAGCCAAGCATTTCCTTGTCCTGTGGGAGAAAAGGGTGGGGCTCTGACAAAACAACAGTAAGAGGGTCGATCTATGCTCACCCGAACTCCGCCTTTAACTAATTTTTGTACTTATATAGCACACTTAGGTTATCCTGCATGGGTGTGTGAGTGTGTGTGTGTGTGTTTGTGTGTGTGTATACACACATGTGCATATGTATGTGAAGAAAGCACTGCACTGATTTTTCTTCCAATATATGAAGTCTCACAATATACCCTCTCTTTGGAACAAGTGTTTCTAAGGTGGGTCCACGCTGGGCATCAGGAAGTCTGTGAATCTCTGAAATTATAAGCATTATGAATTTTTCTTAGCAAGGAGGACCTTGTGCTCTTCAAATCTCCAAGCAGCCTGTGACCTGCATGGCTTGAAAACAGCCTTGCCAGGAGAAACGAGATCCTAGTTGTGACTGGCAGAGCCCTCTGTCTCTTGTCCTTGTTGTCCTCTCTTTTTACAAACTCCCCTCCCTCCATTTGCTCCATTATCATGAGGTGCTCCCAGAAGTCTATTCAAGAATACAAAGAAGCATCAATCAATATCACAGGGTTAGATCTAGAACAACTTTGAGAACTAGCATCTGATGACACAGAGTTTTGTTTACCTCATTTTGCTTCCCACAACTAGGCTAATCAGGTGTTATCCCTCTTGTGAGGTTAACAAACTGAGGCTCAGAGTGGTGAATTATCCCAAAGAGGCATTGCCGCTGGGCAGAAAGCCTTTACCCTGGCGCTGGGGACAGCGGGCACTCTTTTTGCTACTCAATAATCCTGCTAGGCTGGAGCGTGAAGACCAAGATCACTGATCAAAGATCTACCCAGGATGTTTTAAATGCCATCAGTTATTCTTCATAACCACAAATGTCCCCAGACCTCCCCTTGTTGCTTTTAACTGCTACGGAAAGTGAGTCCACAAAGACCCATTATCAGCAATGTCGAAGAGTGCAGGCGACTGGATTTCTTGATCTTTGTTTCTCTTGAGGCCTTTAAACAAATGACAATGATGAAGAACAGTTATTAAAATTTTTTTTAAACCAAGTGTACAGAAATCTGTGTTGATAATCATAAGATCTGCCTGTCTTGCCTTCCTCTGGTGTAGCAGGAATCCAAATCCAATCCGCCGGGCAGATCTACCCAGCCGAGAACTGAGGCCATTATCTGATGATTCAAGGTGAAACAAAACCACTACTGCCTCTATCACCTGGAGACCTTAGGCATTTTGTGTTTCTTAAGAGGAGGTTTCTTTGGTCTGATTTATCTGAATAATCCTCACATTCTGGGCTTTGTTTTCCTTGGTGTTATTTTGATCAGAAAGAAGCTGGCATTTCTGCAGCAAAACCATTTATGAATTTCGTGGAAATAGTGCTATCAAAAACAATTTTCAGCAGGGCAGAGGCTTTCTTTCACTCGGCTCCTCAAACAGGCGCATGACACAATCAGGGATTCTTTTGCTGTGTGCATAGAGCGCCTTCATTTCGTCTCCTGCTTTCTAGGCTCCTGCTCCTCACACAGGAATTCTGCACGGTGTCTGCATAGATCACATTTATGATCAGCTAATTTTGTGCCTGCTCAGTGATCTCCCTCTCTCCTTTCTTTCCTCCCACCCTTCACTTGCTGTTCAGGGTTTCTAAGCACCCCAGCAAATATCTAAAGAGCTGTGATACCTCCAGCAAGCCCTTGCTCTGTGACGAGCTCGCGAGCCACACAATGCCAGCGCCTCTCAGTAATCTCCTTGTCAAGCTGCCTCTCTACCTTCCCATCCTCATTCCAGGAGCCTATTAAATTAATGAGATAGAAGTCAGTGCTACAGCGGGCGACATGTTATTGGTGTACAGCGCTGGTGCTGTTACACTGTGCCTGTTTTCTCTCCTGGGACATTTAATTTCCGCTTCTCAAATGAGCTGCGAAGCTGTGAGGCCTGGCAATGTTCGTTCTCAGCACTCTATGATGCAGATAATGAGGGTACTGATAGGTGCCTAGGAGACTCCGGTGGCTCCGCGCACAGCCATGGTCTGATAATGCTTTATGCCAGCAGTGTCACAGCGGAGCCACTATCATCCCTCAAGGAATGGTTCATCTTTATGTGTAATACAGCAGCTGTCACCTAAATGGCTAATGGGGAAGCAAAGTAGAGCCATAGTGCTAGTAATCTTTGTCACTTAATAATTTTAAAGGTATCAGACTTCAGTGGTGCCTGCAAGTTCTAATAAAAGTGCACTCGCCGATTTTATGTTGTTTGTGGTGGATTAAATGTAAATTGAGAAATCCGTGGTGCTGTTCTGTGCAAATCTAATTTAGTATAATTTGAATAGCCGAGTAATTAAAATGTATTATAGGTATAAGATGCTGGGATGGTGGAGTGCCTGCATTTAAGAGGAAGATTTATTGGGCTCAAAGCATCCACAGTGAACCTTCTACAAGCACATTAGCTAACATCTGTTGGAAAATGTCAAGATGCAGGGCACAAGGCAAGCAGGAGGAATGTAGGCTTTCATGACTTGGAATGACAAACCGGAAGCATGGGGCAGCAGTTGCGAGTTAAGTTAATTAGGAGTAGGACCAGTGTCTACACGGGCACACACGTGTATGCAGAATGTGTGGCTGTATGAAGGGGCACGAATAGGCACACACAGGTACATACAAGCACACATTCTTTCTAATTAACATCTGACTGCTACAGAGCAGGAATTGAAGTTTGACTGGATTTAAAGAACAGGATAATAGGATAGTTAATACAAATGATGTCTGTGTTGATGCTTCACCATTAGAGTTTCCTGGCAGATTATTTTGTTTGCTTGGCCTAAGTGCACAAGATTCTAGGAGATGATTTAGTAGGTGAGGGCACTGGATTCTGAAGGGAAGCCAAGCAAATTTCAATCACACCTACTCCAGGCCATTAATCTTTGGGGAGTTACTGCACCTGTGCTGGCAAAGGTTAAGAGGCGAGAGATGCTAGAAGGCTCAGACACAGCAGTTGTCCACTGAGAGGGGGAGAGATAGAAGGGATCCATTATTCTCTTCGGGGATAAATCAAAGGGCATTTTGAAATCTGAAAAATATGCTTATAGATAAGTACAGGATATACTGCCTGCACACAAAACATGTTCCAAGTAAATACTCGTCGGAAGACAGTCCAGATGAGAGATAGGCAAATGCGGTGAAACATGTTTCAATGACAATGCGTACGCCATTCTTTTTTTCTTCAACATTGAGTGGCTTGGGATTGTTCTCAAATGTAAACCTGGCTAGGAGAAAAATAAATGAATGGCACAGGGGAACCCAGGTTCTGGATGCTCTCTGACATTTTCACCTCTCTCTCAGTCACACTTACTATCCTGTTCCTAGACCTTTGGTCCAGAGGAAACAAAGCTAACGGGAAATCACCAGGCTGTAAACAACTTCCTTCAAAAGATTAAGCTGACCCTACTGAACTCGGGCTGTTGCACACTGGGTGTCCACAGGTACAAATGTGTAGTTCAGGGACCTCAAGCCACCTTATTCATACTGCAGAGGAGGCATTAATAGCTGGATACTTTGAATAAATACAATAATTTGAAATAATGTTTTCAAAAGCACCCTCTGGTTTGTGATGCATGAGCCCAAAGCATGTGTGTTGGAAACACTTCCTACCACCCGCAGTCTGTCTCCTTAGTCAGGTATCCCTTGACAAGTAAGAGAAGCACAAATTCGAGTCATCAAAGAAAAAAAAGGGAATGGTAACAAAAAAACTAAAAATGGTTGTTTTTGCCTAATGGAATAATAACATGATATTTAGCATATATTAAAATTGGTCACATTTCTTTGGCATTCTTTAGAAGATTATTAATCACAGAGAGCTCTTTGGGGATCCATATGGATATAATTCATAAGCTCTATGCAAAATCTATTTGAATTTAGCATTAATTAAAGTCCACTTAATATAAAATGTCATATTTTAGGTCTGATTTTCATTTCACTGCCACTTCAATAGGAAGCACTGTTTGTGCTCTGAAAATCACCAAAAAGATGGCTTTTCTGAGGTGCGAGTTTGAAAGTCAATATTGTCAGCAGGAAGAAATAAAAAAATAACAGATCAGATGTCTGAGTCCTTACATTTGTTCAAGCCCAAGGTTTTGCCACACACAGAACACGGAGGTAATGGCTGTGCATCTGTTGCAGTAATGCAGTGAACAGGGAAGATCTAACTACGTGCAATTCAATAAAGTATATTTAGCATATATTCATTGCACCAAATATCAGCTGATCCACCTCTTATTAGTATAAATGGCATAGATTAGTGTCAGGCATTTTTTAACGGTGAAGAAATTACAGGAGTCTGCAAGGCTCATTAGGTTCTGGCTGTATGTTAACGAGGGGCCAGGCCTTGCTAATAAGAAGAGAGAAAGATAAAACTAAGCTGCAGGAGAAGAACAAAACACTCCTTTAAGAACCTCCCGGAATTTAAGAGTGGAGACTGCAGTGCGAGTCTTTTCTTTCCTAATCTCTTAGGCATTGGTGAAGGTGCACACTTGCCTTTATTATTATTTTTTACAATGTATAAAAATGATCTAATTTCAATTCATGTCAAATACATACAGAAAGCACACAATTTTAAATGGGTGATGTGGTTGTCTGTCAACTTTTGCTTTTGACTAGTTGTTCTGAAGCTGAGTGTAGGCTTTGCATTCACGTTTTCCTGCTGCAATCAGCTAATGAAGGTGGCAAGACCTGCCTCGTCCAGAGAAATAAAAGGATTTGCATCTCCTCTGTGCCTCCGCACCTCACTGAGTTGGAAAATCTGGGTGGCAATATTCACAGAGCACTCGTTCCTTGGGGAGGAAGGTAAAATGAGAATTTCTGTCCTTCTCTCCACCTAGGGCAGAGGAAGGCCTTTCTCTATCAATTTAAGTGGTCGTGTGATGAATTCTGATTGGAAAGCAAACATGCAATTCTGCCATTAGCATTTTGCTTAAGTACTTGGAAGTTAATCAATAAAACCTTATATTAGAAGACAGAGAAAAGTAAGAGCCACACAGAGCAGAGCAAAAAAACAGAAGTCTTGATTCAAGTGTACACTGATTTGGAACCACATAAGAAAGAAAGAAATTGAAAGCAGGGAATACCCTCCGGGCCCAGGACATGCAATGAGATGCTTCTGAAAAAGGAGAAAGAAAAGTATGGTGTTGGTCACAGGTTCTTTTAAAACTATGTGAATGTGTACATGTACATACATGTGTACATTGATAGTGGAGCAATCTTATTGTAAAGCATTTGAAAAACAGCAGTAATGTAACAATATTTCAATATTCCTTTTAGGCCATGTGGTTAGAAAATGCAAAGCTTTACAATAAATGAGAGGTAAATGTGCTAAAGTAACACCGCACTGCTGAACAGTCAACAATAATTAACGTAGAGTTGAGGTTGTTTTGAATCATCTTCCATTATGTTTACAGCATTATCCCATAAGCGTAGGAATTGCATTTTAAAAAAAAAAACCTATCAACTTCTGCTCTGATCATCTATTAATGTCCCCCACTGTGTTCAGAATGAAAGTGAAATGAACTTGGTTCTTGAGGTTTGTTGTGAATCAACATTATCACAAGCATTCTTATAGTTCAGAAATACTGTTATTTGGGGTAGATAATGTTTAAATTGAAGTACACAGGCAGTTCTTAGCACTGGCCCGTGTCGTGCCTCAACGCTTCAGTGTAGTGTGTATCGACAGGAAAATGCTTTAGTTCTGGGGTGTGCAGCAATGAATATTTAGGGCCCTTTGCATTCTGCTGTGGTTCAAACTGTCCGATTGATTGACAAAAATGTAAATGTCACCTTAATCTGCATTAATAATCATAAACTTTCACTTTTTTCGCTACCTAACCTATATTCATAGACCTATAATTAGGGGCAAATTATTGAGCATATATAGTCATGCATGCAGAAATGTATAATATACATATCCACAAGTATATACATTAGTACCCACTTGTCTTTCAATATATGCTTATACAAACACTGTGGTGGTTTAGGCACTAGATAAGGCATTTCCCAAGATAGTGAAATCAAATTTCTGAGAGAGCAGTTTTTAAAATAAGGATTAGTTGAATGTGTCTATTTTACCCACATCTGTTTCAGCAAGGCAACTTCTGTGAAATGATGCCACAAGAGTTTCTCAGAGAGCCAACATGAAGGAAGCCATTGTTTTTCTTTTCTTTTTACTATTTAATATGGAGACATAGAAATATTTTCTTGTCATTGTCTTTCAAAGCAAGTTTTGCCAGTGCATTTGGAATCTAGCTCATGAAAACTTTGCAAAGCTTGAAACTCCAAAACCCCCATCACGAGAGATTGTATGTATTACTTGATTTTCTGAAATGACAAGACATATATTAAAAAAATATTTCTTTTATTGTTACATTTTAGGCACGTTTACTGTTAGCTGCTTGGCTTCATTATGTATCATAGTCTGAATCTACAAATCAAGTATAATTAGACTTAGCGAACTGATTGGATTTCTAATTAAGCTACATTGGAAACAAAGCACAATCAGTAAATATTCTGACTAGGTACATTTTAAAGAGCAACTCTTGGGCTTTTTGCTGATGACTAGACACCAGTGTCATTAAATTTGTTGGTGGCAAGCAAATTTTAAAGCTAAAATAGAGGCAATTAGTAAAGATCTTGAAATATTTAATCACGTTTGTCCAATTAGTGTGCAATTAGGCGGTGGTATGGCGTGGGACAAGCATTCTGCTTCACTGCTTGGTGCAGAAGGATCCCTTTGAAATTTTGCTGTTTAGTTTATTGATATATAAAAAGGAAGTTATGGTTGTAATTTCCAATTTAAAAAAAATACTGTGCAGATGGTCTGACTATATATTTAACAATGTTAAACAAATCCAAACAAGGGAAGCATGTTACCTGAAATTACACAGCTGTGATCTGTGAGTAGGCGCTCTGGATCATGGTAGATTACAGCTGTGCTTATCTCGATCCTTGAAACCGCCAGGCGTTTTCTACCGGAGGAATCGGGAACCTGATAAGCTAGCCCAACAGGTCTTAAGATGTGCCTGGCAGCACCTTCCTTGTCCAGCATGACCCTCCTGGTGGGTTAGCCTGCAGCCTCTGGATTCCAGCGGTTTCAATTGTATACAGAGGGAGAGATGGGAAGTGATCCCGTGAAAAGTGATTTGGGAAGACGTGTAAACGCAATAGGGATGTTACCTGCTGTTTTCATTGCTAACCAACTGCTCCTCTCTGCTGACTTACAGCCTTGGGCTGTGACCGTGTCCGTGGGAGGCTTGGCATGCCCAGTGCAAAAGCAAGCAGCAGGCGCTTCTCTTGCTTTAAATACTTAGCTGGCTTAGCCCAGCTGTGGAACAGAATGCCATGCTAGAAAGCAAAGAACATTTTTCTGATATTCTTCTTTGGATGATCCGTGGAAAGATAATAGCCTTGCCATTTTAGCAAAAGGGGTGTGTGTGTGTGTGGAGAGGCCAGAGAGCCCTGTCTGTCTCTGGCAATAGTCAGAGGCAGGGCTGAAAAGACCTCAAAAGATGTTTGGGGAAATGTTTCTTTGTGGAGTAACTGGATGAGACCATGATAAGTGATTAACGGAGGGGGAAGAAAAAGGAGAAAGGCAGGGAAGACCGGTGTTTCTAGGTGACCTGTGGAATTTGCTTGGGTGAAAGAGGTGCTCGCTGTTTCCTTCTGGGCTATTTCCGTCAGTCCCAGTCAGACTTTCCATCTCAGTGTCCTTTAAGGGACATGAAAAGACGTTCAGAAGGAAACTTGTTTTTCTGCCCTGGTAACCTCGTAGGTTCAGTGCATTTCAACGTTTTTGAATCAAGTCTAAGGAAAGGTTTCTGGACCGGAGCCCAGCGCGCCTGGGTGTGTGGGTACTCAGGTGAGCAGGTGCAGGCGCCTTCCGTGTAAGGCACTTCTGGGCAGCAGTGAGACGCACTCCCCCAAGGAAAGAGGTAGAGGGGGGGAAAAAAGAAAGAAATAAAAAATGTCCTTGAGAAAATAACAGGTAGATTTATGTGGAGGACCGGGCTAAGGAAGCACAGGAATATAAGGCCTTCTTGCAGGTTGAGGGATTTAATTTCAGAAGGCTTTATATTTATTTTCCTACATCCCTTCTTTCCATAGTTTTAAAGGCACTTTTCTATCTAATTTCTATAAACAAGTTATTCTTCCATAAGTCAAAACTAGATACACTGAAATCCTTGAGTATAATTATGGTCTATATTCAGATTTAATTAAATTCTTAAATTTTGTACTTGGAATTTTCATTAGTTTACAACCTGAATTAGAGAAAATTCCAAGTGTAAAAATTTAGAATGTCAGTTGGTGAACCCTGGGTTCCATCCTCATATGATTCTTGCTCCAGTGAGGGTGACATTCTGGACTGAAGTTGTCTGCAAGGAGTGGTCACAATGGAGTCCTAAAAAGACTCTATGCCACCACTACCAGGCCCTCTACCAGGAGAGCTGGCAAGGGAGAGGAGAACTTGACTCTTGAAGGATGTGGCAGAATGCATAGTTGCAGGAGTTGGATAAATCAAATAGTTTTATGTTTGGGGTCAGGGACGCTGTTCTGTGATAAAGCATTTACCCAACATGTGTGACTCTCTGATTTCAGCTCCAGCACCACAGAATTTTTTTTTTCTCTTTAAGAAAATACATTGTGGGGCCGGTGAGATAGCTCAGCAGACTAAAGTGCCTGCTTAGGCAAGTTTAGGCAAGTGCAGGGACTGTGGTTTGATCCCCGGCACCACATGCTGTGGCAGCTCCACCCCCAATGTGGGCCGAACCACCACTGAGTCCACGCATAGTGGCACATGCTTGTAATCCCAGCACCGGGGAGGCTGAAAACAGGAGGATCACTATGAGTCTGAGCTGTGTAGTGAGACCCTGTAACAACCAAATACATTTTTTAAAAAAGAAAATACACTGTGTCTGGCATAACTGCTTTTTGCTTTGTAGGCTTTTCGTAGCATGCTTTTGTTCTCTCCTTAGGCTATCTGTGTCTCTCTCCTTTCCCCATGCCCTCTCTGTCTCAGTCTGCTCTCAAGCAGCCTCCCAAAATCACTTGCCAGATCTAACAACAACAAAAATAGTCAGTGCCCAGTTGAATCTAAATTTCAGATCAAGTACTGAATAGTTTTTGGTATAAGTATGTCTTAAGTATCCTATGAGACCTACTTATATTAAAAACTATTGTTTATCACAACTGAAATTTCTCAGGGTGCCTGCTATTAAGTCTGTTGGCTCTACTTCTAGAACACATTCATCAGTATAGACATAGCTGACCAAGGTATCATCTTTCTGCCAAGACCATGTGAATTTTGGGCTCAATCAGAAACTTAGATGAGATGAGTCTGATGTTGAGATTCAGATACCCATGGAGGTACTAGTCCTTAATCAGGGTGGCACGTTAGAAACTTCTAGGAAGCTTGCAAACTCTCAATAACCAAGGCCAGATCCACACTTCTTAAGCCAAAATCTCCAGGGTGGGACCCAGGTGTCTGTATTGTTTAAAGCTCCCTGCTGATTCCAATGTGCAGACAAGTCTAAAACACCTGACTAAAGCAGAATTCTCAGCCATGGCATAAGGAGCCACACAGGGAATTCAAACCATATTCAGTTTGGGCTCCATCACCAGAAGCTCTGGATTGCTTTTCCTTGGTGAGGATTGGGCAGCAGAATGTTGAAACCTCCCTGAGGAAATGGAACACTGCTAGGTCTCCTGAGCCATGGATCATTGTCAGACACTGTAAATTACATCAGGATCTGGGGCCACCCTCTTTGAAAGCTGTGTGATACTTGGTTGCCATGAGAAAATATTCCACCTTAACCTAGCATCATTTTATCTGCTGATCAGTGAAAATTCAGACAGTTGCCTTGAAGAAAACAAAATATATCACATGGGATTGTTTAACACTGAAGGCAATTAAAAAACAAAACAAAACAATAAACTATATTCTGCTTGGCCAGAAAGGAAGATTAGTGTGTTGCGTTGGAATAAACAACTATCAGGAGAGCTAGGAGACCTGGGAGGAAATAGGTCGAACTGAAAGGAGAAAATGGTTGAAGGAGAGTAAGTCCATAGAAAGTTCAGAGAGTGGAATGGAAGTGAAAACATTAATGCTCCAGTGAAACCCTGCCTCTGGCCACAGACTGCAGCAGATGCTGAGGATCTGAAGAGTGGCGAGGACAAGCGCTGACGGGAGGCATGAGCGACTCACAGCGAAGCTGGATGGAAATCTCCTGACAAAGACTGTTGAGCAAACTGACAGCAGACAGTTACGAGGCATTGGCTCCATGTCATGAGTGGCCCCAAGTGCTCTTACAGCAAAACATAAATTTGTCCCTGTGTCATAGATTGTATGGTTCAGGAAATGGGAGTCATTTCAAGCCTCCAAGTGCGACAAAAGAACAACTAAGCTAAGAACAAAACAATTTACGAAACAGTTTTGGCTGAGATCAGGCCCTAGGGGGGTTGTAGAGCAGGTACCACAGCACAACAGGAAGGAGAGTGAGGGCAGATTTGGACCTGGGCAGAGGTCAGGGTCCAATTGAGATAGAAGATGCTAAGTCACAACATTTGCATGTAAGTGTGCATGGCAGTGTGTGTTTACATGTGTGTGTGTGTGTGTGTGTGTGTGTATGTGCGTGTGTGTGACTATGTTGTGGGTAATCCTAGAAGGCAGACAGCAAGAGTGAAGGAACAAGTAAGATAGTTAAACTTGGAAATATACATCACTGATCCAGAGAAAGCTGAAGGAGCTTGCTCTTTTCTGCTGGGCCTTGCAGCCCCGCCCCTAGCAGACAAGCCCGGGTCTGCAGGTGCACCAGGCCCGTCTGTGGTGCAGTCCTTCTGGGTGAGGTTGCTTTGCCCAGAGCGGCTCCAGAGGGAGCAGGCTCTGTGCTCATGTTTTGTGCCAGGTGCCACTACACCATTGTGTCACAGCTGATTGGGACAAAATAGGTGTCACAATGCAAGACAGAAAACTCTAAGGTGGTCAAATCCTCTAACTCCATTCAGAAAAAGATAAGCCCAGCTGAGAAGTTCTCTTGGGGAAAGAAACACAGACACCGTGAGACACGTGTTCAGGAAGTGGAAGGGACTGCTGGGGGTGCAGAGCTGGGCAGGAGGCCACCGTGGGCTGTAAGTAGGAAAATTAGAGACCTGGATGAGTAAAGAGGCCAGTGATAGCAGGAGGAGAACGTGGCAGAGGTATGCTGGGAAAGGGAGAAACACAGAAGGAAGAAGCAATGTCTCCTTCGGGGGAAGAGGAGCTGACCTCCAGGGCAGTCTTGATACATGAAGAGTTTTGCGGTTCCTGGCCCTGTTCTGCTCTGTGACTGCTCTTGCCACACTCCACCACCAATTTCTGTGCTCTGGATGGGTTTCTGAGGCCCTGATCAAAAGTAGCTTGTAGTTCCCAGGGGGAAGAGCTGCTAGTAAAGGAGTGTACGGGAATAATCTACCCTCTTTTTATACCCAGAAGGTCACCCAACCAGAGTGAGGCTTGAGACATTCATCACTAGATGTATTCTCCGGATTTTCAGGTTCCTGCTTCCCACCAGCCTCTTGGCTTATGAATATTCTACTACTTTTCCCCAACCTTCTAGCTATAGGTTGCTGTAATTTATAATTGCTCAATAATACTCTAAGGCATTGTAGATCTAAGTCCCACTCCTAACTAGAATATTTATCCAGATAACCTTGGACAGTGACTCAAAGAGCTGCAGAGCTAGCTCTTGGGATTGTAGGAAAAGAGGTTCATTTCATCTTGGCCTTGTCTTCTCTCTGCATCTCCTTCTTTGTCTGTGAAATGGGGACAGTAGCCACAATTATGACATCAACTGAATTAGCTTATGCAAAGCACTTAGAAGAGTGCTCAGTGTATGCAAGCTAGTGCAGTGCATGGCCCCTTCCTCCCTTGTGGGCCCCTGTCTTTTCATAAATGCGCTTTCCTTCAATTTATATGTCACTTAAAATGAAGGAGTCCCTTTGTGGGTTTACTTCATGTCTTTGGCCTAATAGCGTCCTGGGGTTTCATATCATTTTTCAGGGCTGAAACTTGGCCCATCTTACTTCTCACATCTGGAACATGCTTCCTGTGCTAATGGAGAGGGGTCTGTTTTATTTTTGATCTTCCAAAAACAAGCCGCGCCCCCCCCACCTTTGTTAATCAAGTCAATTCAAGCTCCTCAGAATGGGATTCTATCGTAATTCTATGCATGACCAAAAAAGAGTCATGCACTTGCCCCTTTCCCCGTTGGGAATTGGGTTCATGGACACTGTATGAACATCTTAGCTCCTAAGGAAGCAATGCTGATCCACGTATTCCCAGTTTCATATCTGGGCTGCTGTGAAGAACAAAAGCTAAGCGAAACAAAATGGCCAGTCATGACTGAATGCAAAGCGCCAGCCACTCACTACAACCCGCCCACAAACTCAAGGCCTCTCACCCATGCTTCATACAAATGGCCTCCTAATGTAATGTGCTGTATGTACTTTCAACTTTGTCCTTATGCATGAGCAAAAGAAAGCCTCAAGAGGTTCAGTGAATTTTCCAAATTATGTAACTTTCTAGTGATGAAACCAAGGTCTGACCCAAGCTTGTCTACCTGTAAAGCTCGAGAGCTTGAACTCTGATCTGCATCCGACATAACCCGAGAGTTTGCAGCGTGGTGGATGGAAGCCACCACAAAGAGGGAAAGCACATCTGAGCAATAAAGGAAAGTGTGTTGAGACTTTTATCACCTCCCTTTGGTGCTCTTTTTAAAAAAGTGACAGCAATAATCAGTTGAACAAATTTTCCTTTTGCAAAAACAAATTTTAAGTTAAATGATCACATGAATGTGCTTGCTTTAGCAGCAAATATACTAAAATAATCACATACATATTTGGAAAATCCAAAGGTCTCAGAACAGAGATTTTAAAACAAAGCAAGTCATGGATCAGAATAGACACAAAGAATTTTACTTGCCTTTGAGAATTTTTGGTGGGCTTCCAAAGGGCCCTTCAAGCAGATGATGGTGCTCTGTAGAGAGTGGAGAATGGAGAACATAGGGAGGGAAACATCATTGCCTCTCCTGGGCCCTCACCATTTTGGTACTCAGATATTTGTTGCAGATTTCTGTGGAGGAAAGACTGGACAGGGACTGATTAACTCATTTGTGAGTTAGTGTAGTTCAGAGGAGGGGGGGATCACTTCCTCTCTCAAGGAAGGTTGCCACCCCCAGCCTCCCTTAGCTGATCTTTCCAGGAGACTGAATACAGTACCCATAAGGATCACGGTTTTTACTGGTCTCAAACTATTTTACTGGGGAGATATTTGTACACTAAACTCAACCTCTCCTTCAGCTGTGGCAGTTGCCTGCCAATCTGCCTGGCTGGTGCCGGACCCAGCTATTTTGATACGAAAGAAGAGAGAAGATGGCTTTCTCCCTTTGTCTTCCCCTCCCCACTCCTCCCCTTGACGCGGCCACCCCCTCCCATATTGTACAAGCCATGTGGATTTGCTGAACAGGTCTGTAAAATTAATTATACTGTGAGTGCTTGGTAACCAATGAATTGTAAATTGTACATTATTAAAACAGCATCAGAGCTCCGACTGATCTATTATTCTTTGGGGGAATGAACAAAGATAAGAGCTTTATACATTTTAGAGGTCTTTCTTGCCACCACACAGCAGGCTTGGAGAAGAAATATCGAATCTGTTTTGTTTTGGTTTTTTTGGCAAGTTGAATTAAATAGAATATTATTTTTCTGTTACTAAATTGTTCTGCGTGTTATCACACGTCTGTTTGTAGAATCGAATATGGCAGTAGGCACTCAATAAATGCTATTGCTAGGTGATTGTGATAATATGTATCCATATATGCTCACCCATAAATGCAGTGCCTTGTCAACCGAATGTGAGCGGGAGATATATGACATGACACGGTGTCGTAATAAAATAAATTGTGTTGATCGACTGCTTCTGTGCAGAATCTCAGGAAGAATTCAGAGGAAACCGAAACATAAAAAAGCACCAGCTGAGTAAGTGCCAGGGGTCTCATGGCTTCCACTGAAATGGAAGAATCTGGAAGAAACAGTTTTTCTTGTCTCTTCCTTCTAGACCCACCAGGATTACCCCTGCAAGTTACTGGTGAGCCACTCTGCTTTTCCTGAACTGTCTCCTCTGTGGAGGATTGCTCGGCACCCTCCCCCTGCCACGATGATTCCTCCCAGGCACATCACACAGCTCTCCATGGAAACTTTTGCTTTCTGTAAATGACCCATCCTGGGACTCTGCTGCCTGGCAGCCGCTCGGCACTGCCCTTCCAAGCAGGCATGTTTGTGAAGGGAACTACAGCAGGTCCCCAGCAAACTGCAAGCCCTCCTGCTCCACGATGAACACTTACAGTCCAACACCTCCACCAGAAAGAGGACCAGGCTATCCCTGAGTGCTGTGCATGGAGCCCATGTACAAAGATAGGCTCCTTGTTTAAAAATTAGTAAGAATTTTAAGGGACCGACAACAGGACCTTGAGCTGCATGCCCATTTGGGTGCAAGCCTCTGCCCAACAGTGTCAGCTGCCTACTCAGGAGCAGCACAGTGCAGAAGGACATTCATCCAAGGGTGTAGGGGGATATCTGGATTTTGGTTCATTCTAACCTTCTAATGGTTTCACTGGACTATCAGAATCTTTGCATATCTTCTTCCAAGAGCAATATAAGTGCCAGCTATGCTTCTTTCCATCAGAAGCTACCGTAAGCTCCCTCCTCCATCCTCAGAGGTAGAGAGTGGGTTTTCTCAATCTGAGGATACCATGGTAAGAGGCATGCTGATGGGGCATGCTGTTTTATGTTCAGGGGTATGAGGCAGGCCGAAAGATGCATAGACAGGCAGCTGGATGCCATAGCACAATAAATAGAAATCCATTTTCTAATAAGATTTAGTTTTAGATATCATCATGTGATTTTTTTTCCAGTGCTATAATGTTTCCACCTTCTTCTCATCTGGCTAACTCCTATGATTTCAAAGGAGGATGATAATCTTTCCTTTCATTTTGCTTTTCAGGAACATGTTTGTACTTGCTTTCTCATTAGAGAAGATGACCCAGGTTGTGAGGCCAGAGGAAAAGATACTACCTGAGAGGGTGGGGACAGTGCCATGGCTTTCAGAGAGTGATGAGTTGTAGCAGAGAGCAGCTGGTGGACAGGGGCAGTAAGAAGGCTGGAAGCTGGGTTAGTGGGCTGGGCCCAGCCCCACAGGCCTAACTTCTGCAAGGGCTTCCCATGTCCCTGTGACCCAGCTACTCCTGCAAGGACCTTACCTCCCTACTGTCTAGGAGGGCGGGTAGGATCAGCTGGAGACACTCTGGAAGAATATCCTGGGTGCTTCTGTGTTTTACTATCTCTGTCACAGGATTATCTGTGGACACTAGAGTGATGCCTACATCAAGCCAGAGGGGCCAACCTTGTGGATGATGAGATAAGATGTGATGAGATGAGATAAGAAAAGCAATGATTCACAGTAGCCGTGTTGTGGGAACAACTTCCATGCTGGATAAGCGGATAAAGAAGTGTGGCACAGGTGTATAGAGTGGAATACTATTCAGCCTTTAAAAGACAAAGAAATTCCTCCATTTATGACAACATGGAGGATGTTATGCTAAATGAGATAGCTGGCTATAGAAAGACAAATCCTGCATAATCCTACTTGTATGTAGAATCCCAAAACATCAAACTTGTAAAAGTAGGGATTAAAAGTTTGGTTGAGGGCAGGGATGTGGATGAGAAGAGCTTGATCAAAAGGTACAAAGTTTTCAATTCTGGAGATCTAACCTGTCTGAAGATGACTAGACTTCATGATGTTGTATTGGACACTTAAAATTTGTCAAGAGGTAAACCGGGAGTGGCAGTATGTGCCTGTAATCTCAGTACTGGGGAGGCTGAAACAGGAGAATCATGAGTCTGAGCTGTATAGCGAGATTTTGTACCAAATAAATAAAAAGATTGAAAAAAAATTGCCAAGAGGGTAAATCAGAAGTATCTTGCAACACACACCAACACACATACACACACACACACACACGATGTGAGGTGCTGGATATGTTAGCTGGATTGTGGTGATCATTTCATAACGTGTATGTATATCAAAACATCAAGTTAGATACCTTACCTTTTTCCAATTATAAAGGAAAAATAATCATGTCTCATCATTTCTTTGCTGCTTTAGTAAAATGAGTTTTGCTTTCACCCAGAAGAACATCAGCAGAGAAAGAAGTACTCAAGGAGAGTTAAAGTCCCATTCCAGCACCAGCTTAGCCAGAGGGTTGAAGCTGCCCCAACAGGGAGAAGGCCTGTTGTCAGGCGCGGGGCCCTATCTCTGAGTGCAGTACGGCCTAAAGTTCCATAGAGGGCAGCAGATAACTTGCACTGTTGCTAGCAAGGGTTCAACATGTAACCTGAGGAATGCTAGCAGGGAAATTTGCTGGCTTTTCAAAACTCACTTCATGCGAAGGCTCACATGCCAGAAGTCTGTTTCTAGAACTGCCTGTTTAAAGTTAAAAGCAAATATTTGATTGACAGGATCCAATGAGCTTTGGTGAAGTTGAGGAGTAAGGTAGGCATACTGCTCCGCATGGCAGCCTCCTGTCACAAAGCAAGCAGTTGGCCCTGTCAGCCAGTGGGGCCCAAGGATCAGAGACGCTGCTGCAGAGCGGGGAGTCGAAAGGTTACTTGGGTGCTCTGGTATCTTGTAGTTGCTTTTACTATTTCTGTAGGATGAGTAGAACCCTCTTCCTACCTGGTAAGTCCCACGGGACGTAGGAGAAAGCAGTTTTCTTTGGGATTATCCAGTTTTTCCAGAAGAAAGTTTGTAATAAGAAGGGCATGCCTATGTACCTTGGGACTGACATTTGGGGAAGCAGAGATATAGGTGGTTGTAAAAGAAAAGCAGGAGGTCTGGAGCTCTCAGGTTGAAAACATAATCCTAGCCCAGCCCCTAAACATTATGATCTCACCCTTAGAATTATCCCAGAGACTTCTTCTTGCCTGTTGCTTAGAAAGGTGATTTGGGGATATAAATCCTAAATATAGTTTCACAAAGAAGGTCCTCTGTGTGTTCTGGTAGGGCAGAAAGTGATAAAAGTTAAATCAGATGTTTAAAATATATCCTGAAAGGATATTTCTAAGCTCCTGTGATCTATGGTGGACTTTGTTTGTTTGTTGGACCAGGTTTTAAGTCATTGTGGTCACTCTGGACTTTGATTAAAAGCATTTTAAAGTCATTTCAACTTAGCAAGGAAGCATCAGACTGTGTATGCATTGAGAAGATGAGACCTCTAATAGACGAATCTTATTTATTTGGAGTGCGCCTTTGATTTTTTGAAGAAGAACTGAAAATAGTTTTTAGTCCATCAACAAGGGAGACTTTTTAAACTGTAAAGAGTTTCCATTAAGACTTGGGAGAATGCTCATCATCTTTTTTTCAATTTTGCAACCTCGAAATGACCAGATGCTATGCTGCCTAGATGCACACCTGATGCTAGATAAAGCATTGCTGAAAATCATGCCCTAAAATTTTGGGCATGTTTAATATTAAACAATTACTATGGAGCCAAGTTAATCAGCCCCTTTATAGATGTTGGCAAAAGAAGATTCCCTTCATATGTATAACAATAAAAACCAGACTTGGCAGGAGCTTACAGGTCTACAGTAATTGTGCTATATTTCTTGTATTCTCGAAAATATCAAGGCAGGAGTTATTTTTTTACTGGCGTTTCACATGTCTTGAAATTAGAATTGCAAGTTGATGAACAAATTGATAGTGTTTCCAGGGTCCCACAGGATCATAAAGGACTTCTGGGGAATTTTAAAGAGATCTTTGGAGTCTACTCATAGAATGTGTAGTCTGGAGTGGTTGTCAAGTCTTTCACCCTCAAAAAAACTCTAGAGAAAAAGATTTATATCTCTTTTCTAGAGCATTGGTCTCTAGAGGTTCCACCCCCCAAAAAAATTTCATTCACTTAGGAACATAACTCTCTGAGTACTAACTGTAGTCAATTTTCAAATTACAAGGGCAAAAGGAGTAGCTGCATTTGTAGAACTTTTATAGGAGAAAATTATCTGTAAAATAAAAGAAATATAGGCATTAGAACAAATAAAGTTTTAAAAAGAAACCAATCTTAACAAAAATCCAAAAAGAGTATAAATGATAGGATAACTGAGAGTATAGGCGACAACATAAATAATCCTACTGTGTGCTGAACGTGACACTGTCTCCTTGGCGGCTTGCTAGAAAGCTTTAGTTTTGCCAGCGTCATCTGACCCTTTCCTTAAGTTGTCCCACAAAGGGCACATTTAAATTTTTGCAGCTCCATTGCCTCATTAGTAAAATGAGAGGATTTTATTTTACTTTACAATTCTATTATTTTATGATTCACTGAAGTACTGAAATAAACACAATGAATTCTCAAGGGCGGGGAGACAGCTCAGTGGCATAAGCACCTACCTGGCAAGCACAAGGTCCTAAGCTTGATCTCTGGCACCAAAAAAGAAAAAGAAAAAAAAAAAAAAAAAGGAAAAGAAAAAACACAATGAGGGCTGGGGAGATGGCTCAGTAGAATAAGCACTTGCCTGACAAGTGTAAGGTCCTGAGTTCAATCCCTGGTACCACCAAAAAAAAAAAAAAAAAAAAAAAAAAAAAAAAA
>NDGN011526681.1:273-18942 GCA_002564285.1 Tympanoctomys barrerae
TTCTCTTCTCTTCTCTTCTCTTCTCTTCTCTTCTCTTCTCTTCTCTTCTCTCTCTCTCTCTCTGTCATTCTCTCTCTCTCTATCACTTTTTTATGTTCTTTGAAGTCTTGGATTGCATTTATAGAAATAGATATTTTCATAAATCTTAATGACTGTTTTGGGGAAAAAATTTCATTGGTCAACCCTGTTAAGGATTCTTGGGTATTTAGATTTTGTTTTTGTTTGCAGCCTCTTCATTCTTCTTGTTCCTTCTTTGGGAAGAAATCATAAATTTGTATACATTCTTTTACTATTACAAACCCTGGGTAGGTCTTGAAAGAATCACTATATTTTTGTATGCAGTGTCTTGAAGTGTTCAAACTGTGCGTCTTGACTCACAAAAGCCAGACAGTTGAGCATGTACTTAGAAGGTTTCTGCAAAGGCTTTCACTTGCCATCTGGTGGTCATGCAGGAAGCTGATTGTGGGATTGTGGGTGAAGTATGTCAAGCTTGGAGGTTTCTGGAGGCTAGTTGGGGCACTGACATATAAAGTGCCCCAAGTGCTTGTGGGTAGCCTTACTGATGGAGTTGGTGGGATCATCAATCTTTCCTGTACTCAGCCTCTGTCACATTGGCATTTTGGGTGGATAAGAACAAAGCGGGCCTGTTGGTAATGTCCCACATGGTGTCTGGCTGGAGATGCAGCTGCTCACAAGCTGTGCCCTCACTTTCCCCTGTGGAAGGAAAACAAATCAAGGTATTCTCTTTTGGCACTAAGGTCACTTTGGAGGGAATGATGCAGGCAAACTGAAATTTGTTTTGTTACCTTCTTCAATGTATCTCTTCTCTGATTATATTGGCCTAACATGTGCAAACTTCTACACAGGATTCTCAGAGGCACACAAAGCTGCTCTCTTTTGTAGACAGCAGTAAACATCAATGCTTCTGAGGGTAATCATGGGATCAAGCTTTCATTAAACCATCTTCCTGGGTCCATCAGTTTCTGTTACTTAGTACTAGTTACCTAAAAAGCACTATTGCAAGACTTTTCTCATTTCTTCCTTTCTTCCCTTCCCCTACCATTTCTTCTCTTCCCTTCCCTTCTCTCCCTCCATTTCATTAATTTTTCACACAAATAAAGTCACCATTCCATAAAAATGATTAACAGGATGATACCAAGAGTTCCTGAAGAAAAGATGTGCAAAGCCAAAGAAAGAAAGATGTTATTATATGACAGAGACCAGCAATACAGTTCAGTGGTACAGTACTCACATGACAAGTATGAGATCCAGAGTGCAATTCCTGGCCACAAACAAACAAACAAATAAACAAACACAAAAACCTCAAGAGTGTATGACAAAGGGCACACACCATTACACATACTGTCACTCCATTAATTTTTTGTTGGAAGTTGGGAGACTATTTTAGTCTCAATATGTTTTGAAAGATTGATGGTTAGAATTACCTTGACCCATTAAAAATCTCATTAATATAAACACATCAACTTGTTGGAGAAATAGTTTTCTACTGGTCAGCCTCACTGATACTCATTTTGTGTGACAAATAGACACATCCTCCGCCTTTATTTCCAACAAAACAGAAGATAAAGGCATGCAATCATAGTAGTAACATTTGTCTTAACTTTTGAAAGGTTGCCTGCTATTTCTATAAAAAGGATGAGAAAAAAGCAACTTTCACATTGATCACATTCACAACTTTTATCCTAACAGTAAATGCACCCTTAACACACATGTATAAGCAACTCCAACTGTGAATGAAAGTGTTCTTTCAAGGTTACTGCTTCCAAGATGCATTACTTTAAATATGAACATTTGCTTTCAAAGGAATGAAAGAGAAAAAAATTTGTTGCATAACTCTAGCTATCCATTAAAAAATAAATGGAGCAAAGTAACATTTGCATTTAAAAATGATAATAGGAACCTCTGAGACTTTTGAGGCTGATAAATTCTTTTACGGTGGATAACATATTTGCAGATATTCTCTTTGCCAAAAGGCAAAATTCTATCTAGCAAATATTTCCCTTCTTCTTTTCCTTTTGTGTCTTTAACCAAATAGCAATTTTATGTCACCATTGGAACACAACTTCTGCTGTGCACTATGTCCTCCTACTGACCTGGATGCTCCCTTAGGTGTATTGGCATTGTTTGGAATAGCTGACTGGGGTGGGTAATCTCTCATCAATCAAAAGATCACACTAGAAAGGAAAATCTTTTTCTTTGGTGGCCTTGATAGAAAGCCTTCCCTCTCACAGTTGTGAGCCTTCTGTCTCAGCATTCTATATTCATGGGTTTGGTACTAATGTCTCTCAGTACAGTCAATGTAAGTTCATTGATTCTCCTTGAACAGTTAACTCTGTTCTTTCCATATCTTCTTGTTTTAGGTGGAAAAAAGGAGTTTGTTGATTGATAGATAATTGGAAGAATGTTTATATAATTTTATATAATATTTACATTAAACATTAGCTACATTATTTTATGCAAAATCTGAGACATGCAATAGTTGAGACAATAAAATGTTCTTCTGTGTTTCTGGCTTTGGTTTTGATAATGTTGAACTGATGACCAACCTTACTTTTTCTTTTTTCTACACTTCTGTTATTACCCTAGATGATATTGGAGCTAATCAGACATTTCACATTATATATATATATATATATGTATATATATATATATATATAATCAAATACAAAAGGGCTATTAAAACCCACACCCATAATATGACAGTTCCACTTAGGAAGTATCAACAATTGAAGCCTATTTAATGCAGGCAGGTCCTAAACAGCTAATTACCCCAAAGCCTTTCTTTCTCCGTCAGCTGCAGACCCTCTTATCCACGATTATAGTCTTAGGATGCGGATTTGGCTCTGCGGCCACATCACAGATGCCATTAATCAAGATGCACTTAACATGTGGCACTCATTGCACCAAGTTCTGGGGGCACAAATCAGGACTCTTCTTTCTTGTGCTGAAGGCCAGTTCTGGTGTACAGAACTCATTAATATAAACACATCAACTTATTGGAGAAATAGGTTTCTACTGGCCCGCCTCACTGCTACTCATTTCGTGTGACAAAGAGACATAAAATACAGTCAACCTGTCCTATGACCTGAGTCCAGGAGTACTGTGCTTGCATGCACGGCACTGGGACTCACAGCCCAACTCACAGCCCCTTGCTGTGCTCCTCAGGCCCTCTTGCTGCCTTTCTGCTCTGCCTCAGTCCTTACTCCCACCCCTCATGTGCAGTAGTGTTCTTCCAGAGCCCCATTGCATGGACGATTCCAGTGGACAGGCAACTGGTATTAATGTTCACCAAGTTGTGTGGATTAGAAATATCCATTTTGGTAAAAGCAACTATTTAATTCTATACCAAAATAACCATGTATTGAGCATAGGACAACAGTGTCAGATTACAGAGAAGCTGGAACAATAGGTGGGGAACACATCAGCTCTAGGGGTTTGAAAATGGCAAAGAAGACGACCAAGGCATATTTTAGCCTCTCATTTTGTCTTCTCTTTTCAGTTGTATATCTAACATTTTTATTTGTTATAACTTCAATAGGCAGAGAGAGAGAGAGAGAGAGAGAGAGAGAGAGAGAATATGCTATAAAGGGAAGAATAAAAGGTCCAAAAGAAAGAGGTAGGAGAAATCCAGAAGGAAGACAAAGCACTGGAGGACGTGGACACTGTGGGATCCAGGCATATTTCTAAAGGGCAAGAATATTGAAAGTAGGACCACTACAAATGTAATCGTTAAAATGTTTTAAATTATAAAAATATAGTAGTTCATCTTATTGTCCTCTATGCTGTTATAGATGCTTGAAGTTTTATATAATAAAAATAAGGATAAACTATAGTACACATTTAGCATTGTAAAGAGATGTTAATGAAGTTGAGAAGATTAAGAGAATTATGCAGAGATTTTTTTATTATCATTATAAATAAAATTTGTCCTGAAGATTACTAATTATATGTAAAACATATAAGTACTTACAGTACTATAGATAGCTGTAACAAAAATGGAAATCATATGGAATGGATGAAAGTATTCTTCTATAATTTTTTACAAAACAACTTGTCATGACTCACAATTTTAAAGAAAAAGAAGGGATAGGCACTCCATTGACATTTTAGTAGCCCTGTGCTAATATCAAAGAAATACAAATATGCATGTGTGTGAAGCATGAAAGTCTGAACAAACAAAGTTGAAATGCTTAAATTCAACTGCATAAGAGCCTAGAGTATAAGGAATGCATTTTCATTATTTTTCCTGTTTTAATTGGTTGCTTTGTAAGGCATTTGAAAGAATGCTTTAATTCACTCCATTTTCATTTTTGTTTTTCCTTTATGGGACCTTGGTTACTCACTATCATAATTAATTTTTGAATTTCATACTAATACTTTTTGCAAGTTATTCAGAATGGACCACTGTTCAGTTTCTTATTTACTTTTTTCCTTGCCTCCAATATAATCTCTCTGATTAGACAGTGAATAAAAATGCTAATCACTTAAGAAAGGAAACCATTTTTTTAAACAAAGGGGATTAAAACTACTGATATAAAAAGGTTGATGGAATTAATTGAAAACATTTTGATTAGAAAATATTTTCATGATAATAGTTAAATATTTCAGACTTTCAAGCAGCTTGATTATCTACTGACGCATGCAAAATATAACATTTTAATTCAGGAATAAATGGGCTCTTTTTATTTAAAGTCACTTTCAAAATCACTTATGTAGAACTCAGTCATTATTACACATAGGGCTCCCTCCGGGCGAAACTGAACTTTATGTTTTTCAAAAGGTACAGGCACAGTTTGAATGATTGAGAGCTGCTGAATTTTCCAAAACATGGTGAAAATTCTAGTGCTGTTGTACAACTATTTTTTTTTTCAGAACCAGGGATTGAACTCAGGCCCTTGCGCTTGCCAGGCAAGCGCTTATTCTACTGAGCTATCTCCCCAGACCCCCAAATTCTATTACTTTTTTTTTCTTTTTTGCAATACCAGGGATTGAACTCAAGGACCCTGCACTTGCCAGGCAAGCGCTTATTCTACTGAGCTATCTCCCTGGCACTGTTGTACAACTATTAACTTAAGAGCATAGTTGCTGAATAGGGTTGTGATATTTTGTACCCTGTGATTCCACCCTATATGAACTCATCCTGCATGTGGGAGGCTTCTTTTATGCCGCTGTGTAGCTTTGCCTGTATAGACCATATTCTAGCCATAGTTTTACTATATCTTTATATTTAGATGTAATCTATGCCATATTTTAAAATCGATACTGAATTATTAAATTTAGGGACTTTACCCTGAGTTACATCTCATCCCTGCCCACATTTACTTTGAGACAGTGTCTTGCTAAGTCCCTTTATTACTCAGGCTGGGTTCAAATTTATTATCCCCCTGCTTCAACCTCATGGAGGGCTGGGATTAAAGGTATATGCCTGTATCACATAGGCCTTGTCTACACATTTATAAGGGGAACTCCATTTTCTAAATAGCAGACAATAATTACGAAGCTTGCAATTTATGTCATTTGAAACATATGGATCAAAGATACAAATAAATTATAGGGAAAAATAAAAGATAGTAGGAAATGAGGACACACATCTAATACAGAAAGAGATAAGAGGTGGAAGGGGAGAAGAGAGAGAAGGAGGGTATGAACATAAAGAACTAAGATGTGTCATACACATACACAAGCTCCATATGAGTGTAATTATTATGAACTGCAATCATATACAAATGCAATAAAAAACCACAGAGAACCCTCATTTTGGAGTGGAGAGTGCAGTTTACATGTGGCATCTGTGCATTACTTGAGCCCCTTCAACAGTGGCAGAGCAAATGATGAAGGGGCCCAAAAGGGAGCTCTCCCTGTCCTTAGAGTACAGTTTGGAGTCCTGTAGCACCCAAGTAAGACGGTACCCCACAACACTGCTTTCTATGAGGACTGCGTGCTCTGAGCAGATTCAGGTCTGCCGCGTTGTCCAGGGAATGGATCTTGTAAGGTTTTAAAGTCAAAAAACTGTTTTCCTTTTCCCTGCTTTCATGAAGGCTGAAGCCTGCTGTTGGGTGGCTTTGGAAGCAGAAAGCAAGAATGTCCTTTGCAGGGACTTGGCATTTGCACAGAGTTATGCTGTGGTCGCCCAGCAAGAGAGGCACGAGGAGCAGCTGCCGGGGGAGCACTGTGGTGGGAAGGCTGGCTGGCGAGCAAATGGGAGGCATCCCTTGCAGGATTCCAAGAGACCCCTCAGGAGGTGGCCGAAGTGTCCTAGGAACATATGGAGCCCTGAGTCCTTGCAATCTGATAATTAATATCAATATGATATTTTGCCTTCCTTTCTTTCTCTCTCCATCTCTCCCCCTTTCCTTGTAGGCTGGTAAAACCTTGAGGCATGCTAAGGAACTTTCAGTTTAAATATAAACTGTTTTAACACTTTCAGTAGGAGAGATGATAAAAGATGATAAATGATAAAAGAACCAGATGTCACAGTCTCTGTAAATAAAAGATTGTTGCAGAGGTCAAGGAGAGTTTATTTTTGTCAAAACAGGTCTGTGTTGTTTCTGATGATAATGAAAATTTTTGTTTGTTTCTGGCAGTTTTAAATCCTCCTCGTGGAATCAAATGACAGTACTGTGTTTGGGTGGAAGGATTTTTTCTCTCATTAGAGGTGAAAATTTGGTATAGTGTAATAATCATTCAAGGATAGCCATACAGTGCATTGCATTTGTTTAAATGGGTAATATATTTGAATGATATTAGTGATCCAGCCAGGAAAATATTCTTAAGTAGAAGCTTATTTTGTGTTAAAAATGCTTAAATTAGGGTTTTTTTTGTTACTACACCCAAGTTGATTACCATAGGAATATGCATATTCTCATTTAAAATTTAAAATTTAAAAAATGTTTCATATGACCTTGCTACATTAACTGAACTATATGTTTGGTGCTGAAGCTTGGTCCTCAGATTCTCACTGGAGGTTCACTCGGGCTCCTGGGGGAGGTGGTGGAACATTTCAGCAGTGGAACTCAGTAGAGGTCTTCTTGTCATCAGGGCACTGAGGGACTCTGGCTCTTATTCACTTCAGGTTTTGGATTCTGGTTGTTAAGTGAGTGATGCTGGTGGGGGCGCTAGCTCCTGCTACCCTGTGAAGTCCTACCATAGGCCCAAAGCAACTGGACCAATTAACTATGCTCTAGTATCTCCAGAACTGGGCCAAAATAAATCGTTCTTTGTAAATTACTATTAAGGTTGCAGTGTATCAAGCTGACCAGCACACATGATCCTTGATCTTCATTTTGCATATTATCATTGGTATTTGGTTACTTTTAAAGAAATTTACCTAAGGGCTGACATTTATATTTCTCCCAATTTACTTGGTGAATAATCATTTTTTTAATTTTTTGAAGGTTGCAAACTATTTCCTTGTGTTTGATACACAGTTGTAGAACTATAAATATTTAAATCAAGAATCTGAAAGTCACTGATGTTTTCAAGTAAATCCATAACTATTTGAAGCATTTCAGCATCTTTCAGAACATGTCTAACTTTTAATTTATTTTTTACCTGTTTAGATTAGAGAAAAATGTCATTGAAAACCTAAATCTAACTTTGGCTCTTCTTCCCAGACATTTTTTTGAAACCTCCTCCAAATCTCTGATCTACAGTTATCTACAGTTTCCTCCTTGTTGTTCTGACCCTGTCGATTCTCTCCGGGTTACAGGATGATATCAACCCTGATGCAGTGATTGGAACACAGTTTCCTATCTCTGGCCAAACATCTCTCCCGAGCCCCAGTCCTGATGCCTAACTGCACAGTAAACATGTTTTTTGGATGCCTCCCAGACTGCTCTCAGACAGCATTCCTCACGCAATCTGCTCCTGTTCCTGTCTTAAAGAAAAGCTGCGCTTGCTTTCCAAGTAGAAGAGCTGGAAACCATGTGAGCTCAAAATCAACTGTAGACTCCTCTCTTTCTCCAAATTCTTATATTAGAAACAAAGCATTTCAGGTTAGCTTCCTTCACTGCTGTGTGTGTGCATGTGTGTTTAACTTTGACCACTGACCTCAGGTCTTCCTGAATGGCTGAGCTAGCCCTTGAAGCGACCAGTGCCAGTGTCCATCTTCTGGTGTACTCTGGGTTTGGAGTTACTGACGTTTCATTCCCTGACATTAAGCCTTTCATGCTCAAGTGCTCAAGGATGCAGCACCCTTCCTATGTTGTCACTGTCTATGTCACTGCCCTTACTCCAACCATTCTGTCACATTTTTCTCCCTTGGTCTCCACCAAGCTCCAGTGGCTGAGTGAACTCTTTGACAGTATGGTGCTTTATTCTCTTGCTGTTCGCCAGGGTTGCACTCTTTGCCTCTGTTCTTCAAGACTCATCTGGGTGGCAGCCTATAGCAAAAGGACTGGTTGCTTCCTAGTTTTATTGAGTAAGTACCTCCTTATCTGCTGAATGGAGCACATGCGTGTACAGAAGGAGCTGTGGCACTATGACTTGTAATTCCTGATTACTTCTGTCCATCTCATTGGACTATTTGAAGTGAAGGCTGTATTTCTTATTTCTTAATACTATTTCTATTTCAAGTGCTAATTTAACATCTAGCATATAGTAGATACTCAGTGAAAACATTTTGTCTTACTAAATACAAGATAATAGCAATAACTCATACCTGTTAATATTTATATGTTTTGAGGGTTGTTCTAAGCTATATGCATATGTAAACATCTAATTTTCACCAGAGCCCCATGCAGTAGGTTCAATAATCACCACTATTTAACTATCTAGAAAACCAGGAAACAGTATAGTCAAGGGAAATTCCTGAGGTAAAAACAAACAAGCTAAAATTTGACACCAAGCGACTATTAATCTACCATTAATCTTTAGTTTTTTTCTAGAACCTGTGCTCTTAAATGAACTAGTGCACTCTGTGGTTTACATGAGAAATTGTTAGTTATCTCAGAAAGTTATAATTACTGCCAAATAAAGTTGACAGCAATAAGACTCCATGAACAGCCCTTTGAACTTGTCAGGTACTACTCTACTCTGAGTAGCCTCAACTACTAGACCCCTGTAGGCCTGTTGCTGAATCCTCAGTTGCTCAGCTGCCTACTGAGTCACTGACTCTTGCTCATTTCTCTGGCACCATATCCTTCTTATCTGGTAGAAACTACATGTATGTGCCATCCTATTTTGATCATTTCCTGGGCTTCTCTCAGTTTGTAAATAATCTCGATGTAAAAATTTGGATTTAGAATGTTCTCCAAAATTCTCACATGTGTGGAAGGTGGTTCAGTCAGGGGGGGTGTTATGCTCATCAGTGGATTCATTCACTGATGGGTTCAGTTGGGAGTGGGGTTAGGAGGTGGGGTCTGATCAGAAGAGGCATCCCTTGCTGCTCCTTTTATTCTGCTTGCTGCTGCTGACCTTGTCCAAGTCTTTCCACCAAACTCTTTCCACTATGGAGCCAGACTGTGAACTGAATACTCTAAAATCTCTAATTTGTGGTCTTGGGATTCATATCTCAGCAACAGAAAGTGATTAAGCTATCCTATTTTGAGGGGAATAGGGGACAATTTCTTTCAGTTTCCATCAGTTTTTCTTTTATTAAAAATTAATTTCCTTTTGAAAATGATGTAACCAGTTGGATGCCCACCTCAGGAAGTGATTTGTCTCTGTGACCATCCACCCCTACACACTGGTTTTGCATTTCATTTAAACAGTCAGTAGCTGTGTTTTTATCACTGTGACTCCTCAGGAGATGCACAATTCTATAAAGGCAAGAATTTAATAAAAATAAACAAAAACAATAGGGAACTTAAAAACAAGTTTTATCACTTCCTGATGAGACGTATGATGGTTTGGGAGTCTAGAATTGAGTGCCATGAATATTCTTTCTACTAAGGGCAGTTTTCAAGTACATGTTATACCAAAAGTTTTGGAAATGACATAAAATGAACCACAACTTTTATACCTCCATAATAATTTCTGTTTGAAGTAATATATTTTTAAATTTAACTTAAAAATTTTATTTTAAAATTCATTATAATTTTTCCTCTTCTTACAAGATATTATTTATTACATAAATGGTATCCTTTGCCATCTTATGTTATGATTGTTCTAATTTAATGGAATATTTGTATCATATTTGTACTATGTCAGGTTTTCCATCTTGATTAGTAAAATCTTATTGAAACACACAATATCTTTGCTTTTTACTGTCTTATTTGGTTTTGTAAATAGAATTTATTTTACATTTCTTCAAAACTTGTGTTTAAATTATGTGAAATACATATGTGTGTGTATGTGTGTGTATAATATGAGAACAGAGATAAATAGGAAGTAGTTCATACACTTCTCCAAATTACATATTTTGTTGTTTCAAAAATATTTTAATATATGTGCTAATTTGTTCTATTTATATTGCTAGCTTATCTTAGGTCATTGAAAAGAAAGTTTTGTATTACTATCTGTATTTTTTATAAGAATCTTTTTGGTTTATGTCTTGTATTCTAGGTAGCTACTTTGAATATAAAAGTATACAGTGTAGTAACTGTTATCTTATTATGAATTTTTAATGAAGGTTTGTTTAATTTTTTCATAAAACAAAAGATGTGTATATGCAACAAGATAAAGTTATAATTCGATGCTTTTTAGATATGTAGCCAGTTATTATAGTATCATTTATATAAAATTTATCTTATAAAAGCTATACTTTTTAAATGATTGTTTGATCAATTTTTCATGCTTATATCTGGTAATCTGATCAACTAATTTAAAGACAACAATATGTAATATAACAACCATTGTTGAATGCCTATCATTTTGCTTAATGAAATTATGTATGATTTCTATTTTTTTCCTTTTCTTTCATTCTCCTTTAAAAAATAAGAAACTATATTGAATTACAATCTTTTTCAAAGATATCTTGGCAGATGCATATGTATACCATATGATATGGGATTTATTTAGTTCCACTGATCTATTTATTTATTGAAATTCTTAGTCTTGGAACTCAACAATGAGTACTCATTTTTTAACATAAAGCAAATGTCTTTTTTTCAGCATTTTTCTTTTATAAGAATGTCCTTGCAGATTTGGGAAATTAATTTTTCTATGTAAAATTCAATATTATTATAGTCAATTAAATTTTTGAAAGTTCAATTGTAACTAGGAAATGTATATGTTACTTTATAAAAATTTGTATTTTGGTTATATAAATGGTGCAACAATATATAATGTATCTTCATTTCTCTGCAAATTGCTTTTAGTTCTTCCTAAGTCATTTTACTGTTTTCTTTGTATGTATCCTGTAACTTTCTTAGGTTTATTTCTGAAGCTTTTATGATTTTTGTTGCTTCTGCAAAATTTTTGTCACTCTCTTTTCTAATAACTTATTGCTAACTAGAGAATAAGTATTAAAGTATTAATTGCTACCAACTTCTTATATTATGACCTTATCAAATTACCATACTAAGTATGAAAAATTTTAAACAGAGCTTCATAGGTTTTCAAAGTAATCATGATGTTGGTTCACTACATAAAGTTTCATATACTCTTTTCTTGTATATATTGCCATAATTGTATTTTCTTCTCTAATTGTATTTACTAGATTCTTCAAGTTAGTGTTGAATAACATTGTTGAATAGTATTAATTCACTAGCTATTCTCAATTATAGTTATAATTGCTTTAGTTTTTCAATTATCTGGTAATATTAATACTTGGTTTTTAAGTAATTATCACTATGTTATAGCAGTATTCTTTTTTCAGTTTTACTTTTTTAGGAATATGTGAAATGTGTTAAATGTATTTCCTGCATTATTATGATTACAGGATTTTCTCCCTCCTTTTATAGTTATGATTACTATCAGATTTCCTAAAATGGCATCAGTCAGATGCATATTTCCTTAACAATTCATGTTCTCTAAGCCCTAGTCAAGTCATATTAATATTAATTGCTTAACACAGGACTGGATTCCATTAGTAACACTTTATTTAAAAATTTGCCTTGAAACAATTAAAATTATTCTTTTTGTTTGATTGTTGTTAGATTTGGCCTGAAAGTTTCGCTATTGTCCTATTAAAATCAGCTGAGAAAATTTTTTATATGTTGTTATATTGTTGAATATTCTACATTACATTGCAAATATCTGTTCTTTAAAGGGTACAATCTAGATCGACTTTTTCTCTGAGTTCTTCTATCCAGAGTCTTCCTAAATATTACATTTTAAAAAATCATCTTTCTAGCCCCTTTATTAGTATTCTAAATTTTCTGTTTTTCCTTGAGTTTAACTTGAAATCCATATATTGACTGAGTGTTTTATTTTCTGTTTACTTAAATTTTATTGCTATAGTTTAAAATATTATTTTCTGTCTTTTACAGCCAGCTAGGTATCTGTTTTCAATAGTCACCTTATAAAATTTTTGCTTTCCAGGTTTTCCTGAATCTGAGATTTATTTGCTGGTTTGCTATCACCGCAGAGATTTTGAACCTGTTTCCTTTTTCTAGTTTTCATAATTTCTGCTTTGATTTATATTAATTTCATCCTCCAAACTTTTTAGCAACTTTTATTTATATTACTTCTGTTTTTTATGAATATGTATTAATAATCTTTAACCTCTTATGACAAAAACTAAATGGCAATTCTTTTCCTAAGCATAGCTTTTGCTGTACTGCACATACTCTCAGGTAGTGTTTCTACCAGCATTGTGGTGCTGTGAAAATTCAGGTTCTACATCAGATTGAACTAACCTCTCACTGAAAATATTCGATAAAAATTTGTTTTAGCTTTGAGCAGACTGATGTTTTGTTTCTCATCATTATTCCATAAACAATATATAGTAAAAACTATTTACATGGTATTCACATTGTATTAAGCATTATAAGAAGTTTAGAATTTTAAATATATAGGAGTATATGTATAGGGTTTTACAAATACCGTACCAGTTTCTGTGATACATTTCCACAACCTTAGATTTTGATATCTGAGTGGGGTCCCAGAACCTATGCCCTACAGAGCTAGAAGGACAACTGGATATGCTTTTCAAGTTATTTGTGCTTAAGTTTGCCTTCTTATTTGACATAGGGGATACTTAGGAGCACATTTATTAATTTGAAATGGATTAAGAATATTTATAATTTCTTAAAAAAGGTTTTTTAAGTATGATTATTCTATCAAACTTATGAGATGTCCATTAAAAAGATGCAACAGAAATTTTTTCAGACCAAGTTTGTGATTTATTTTTTATTTCCCCTGAGCAAAATAAACTACAATTTTTCTAGTTCAAGAATATAAACTATTAAATTAATCTCAATTTAAAAAATTAAATTCTTCTATAGCTGGTTGCCATTTATAAGTTAGCCTTTTTATTATAATTTTTTCCTTTCATTTCTAACAAATTTTGTTTTACCTATTTAAGATTTGTATTTAAGGTATCATGTCTCTTCATTCATTTAAATCACATAACATTCCACTTGTATATTTAAACCTCAAGTTCTATCTTTTCTGATTAATAATATTGACATTTTTGTATCCTTTTTGTTTATATTTATGCATACTTCATGTGTATTGATCAGTTTTCTCCTTGCTGGGAGAAAATACTTAAAATTCACATTTTAAAGAAAGATTTACTTACCTCATGGTTTCAGACATTTCAGTTTATGGTTAGTTGGTTTCAAGACAGAGACATCATGGAAGCGGCTGGGCAGAGGAGTGCTGCTCGCTTCATGACAAGAAGCAGATTCTAGGGTAGGAGAACTATCGAGAAACCCACCCTCAGAAGTGTACCACCCATGACCTGGCTTGAACTGGGATTCACTTCCTAACAGCACATCCCACTATGAGTACCAGTGGGTTAACCCACTTGTAAATTATAGAGCCTCCATAAATGAAAGACTGTTGCCAGAGTCTCTTAAGCCAGATAAGTTGGTATCTAAAGTTAAATGGCACAAGTCCACCCCTTGTCAACTTGCCATCTAATTACATCTTCTTAAATCATACTTATCTACAAATAACACAGCAACAAAGTCGTACTTCCATCTAAAATGAAGTAAATGCAACAGAAAAGACAATAAATCCTTCTCCAAGTCTTAACAATTTCAGCACTGCTCAAAAATCTGAATGCAAGTCTTGTACGAGATTCAAGGAAGACTATCTATGAACCTCTAATGAAAATAAGAAGGTAAGTTTTGGAATCCCACGGTGCCATGGCACAGGGTTCCCATAGTGAGAACAGGAGATTATAGTATCAAAGTAAGACTGAAACCCAACAGAGCAATTACTAAGTCTTTTAATTGCATATCCAGCATCCTTGACATATAGTGATAAGATATCAGTTCCAGAAGTCTTGTTTAGTCACCTTGTGGCCCCGTGGGTTGCAGTCTAAATGGCTTCTCTCTTGAGATGTCTCTGCTCACTGCCTGCAGCTTTCCATGGAGGGTTCTTCATGTTTCTGGAAACTCCATTTTCCAGGGGTCTCCACTGCACCTTTGACTTTATTAACCCAGCTT
The DNA here is from genome assembly GCA_002564285.1 of Tympanoctomys barrerae. Taxonomy (NCBI): domain Eukaryota; kingdom Metazoa; phylum Chordata; class Mammalia; order Rodentia; family Octodontidae; genus Tympanoctomys; species Tympanoctomys barrerae. The sequence continues at coordinate 14,793 of NDGN011526681.1, forward strand.
TGTAATTCTCTTCCCAGGCCCTCCTTGCTTGGCATCACAGGATTTCCTTTGAAGTCTAGGTCAAAGACTCCATGACCTCACAACTCTTTCCTTTTGCTTGGCTGATTAAGTAGAACCACATGGGTGATGTCAAGGTCTGCTGCCAGAATGTCCTTTTGTTTAAAATCACAGTGCTATTTGTGAATAGGTTGTTTTTGTTCTATTCCACTGGTGTATAAGTGCCAATACTATATTTTGTTATTGTATGTCTTCATGTTATAACTTGAAATCAGATATCGTGATGTCTCCAGCACCACTCTTTTCATCCCATGGCAACCAAGAAGCAAAGAGTGAAGGGAGGAGTCAGCATATGTTTGGCTAGTTGGCATATTTCATGCTTATGACATTTAGAATTTTTTTCTAGTTCTATAAAGAATAGTGTTGGTATTTTAGTAGAGATAACATTGCATATCTAGACTTTTCAGTATGACTATTATGACAATATTAGCTTTTACGCTCCATAAACAAGGGAGTCTTTTCATCTTCTGATGTTTTCTGCACCTTATTTCTTCAGGGTTTTGTAATTTTTGTCACAGAGATCTTTTACTTTGTTGGCTGGGTTGATTTCTTGGTACTCAGTTTTCTTTGAATCTATTTCAAATGGTATTATTTTTCTGATTTCTTTTCTGGAAGATTCATTATTGTACATAGGAAAGCCACTGGGTTTTACATGTCAATTTTGTATTTTTGCAACTCCACTGTATTTGTTTAGCTGCACAAAGAGGTCATCTAGTGGAATTTTTAGGATTTTCTGTGTGAAAGATATTATCATCTTCAAATAGAAGACATTTGACCTTTTCATATCCTATACATTTGTCTTTTTTCCCCCTTGTCTAATTTCTCTTGATACAATTTTGAGTACTATTGAGAATAAGAACAGTACTGGTAGAAACTTATTTTTCAATCTTGATTTAAAGGGAATGTTTCTAGTTTTTTCTTTCATTCATTATGATGTTAACTGTGGGCTTGTCACATATGACTTTTGTCAATTTGAGGAAAGGTTCTTCTATACCTACTTTTCGGATTTTTTAAATTGCGAAGAAATGCTCAGTTTTGTCCAAGGCTTCTTTTTTTTCCTAATTTTTTAAAAATGCATTTGGTTGTTACAGGGTTTCACTACACAGCTTGAACTCATAGTGATACTCCTGTTTTGTCTCCCCAGTGCTGTAATTATAGGTGTGAACTATTACGCCTGGACTGTGTGGCCTGCTCAGCCTGCCCTGGGGATGGACCTGGTGCAGCATAAAATGCTGGAGATAGAACCACAGTCCCTGTGCTTGCCTAAGCTTGCCTCAGCAAGCACTTTAGTTTGCTGAGCTATATTTCTGGACATGTCCAAGCCTTTTTCTATAACTATTGAGATAATGTTATGTTTTTATGTAGTACCTTATGTTTATTGATTTACATGCTTTGAACCATTCTTGAATTTCTGAGATGAAATCTATTGGGCCAAAATGTGTGATCTTCTCAATATGCTTCTGAACTTTTGTTGAAAGAATCATTTTTATTTTATTTTTTAAAAATACAAAATAGTGATAGAAAGAAATAGTGTTAGAAAGGATAAAAAAATTTCGCTAAATAAAGTAATAGGAATTCAACAATGGTTAATGTATTGGACGATGTTACCATCCAATTAGTTGTTCAGGTTACCAGTTATAAACATGTAAAATTGGTTTAAAGAAAAAAATAAAACAAAATAATATTTTAAAAAGTTGTAAGAATTTCAAATAAAAAGAAAAAGATTTTAAGCATTAAATGCTCCTTTCAAAAGATGAGCAGAAATTGACAATGCAATCATCCAAACTATTCTGCCTATATACATAAACATATCCTTTTCCCTTCTTTCATTTGTCCTTTTCCTCATCCCAGTTTTCCCTTCCCATTGAACAAAGACTTTCCCTTTCACAATATCTATTGTACTTTTTGGATTTTAATTACTCTTTCAGGTTCCCACACTAAAGAGATAATATGATGTTTGCACACGTGGCTCTGATTTATTTAACTTACCAATGTAGTCTCTAGTTGCATCCGTTTATCTACAAAAGCCTAGAACAAATCTTGAAAATAACCCAAATGCCCACCAACTGAGAAATGGATAGGAAAGATGTGGTATGTTTACACAATAGAGTATTATTCAGTTATTAAAAAAAGGTAAATTCGAGGCTTTTGTAGATAAGTGAATATAACTATTTGAAAAAATCTTGAGAATTTTCCTCCCTATGTTCATCAGAATATTGGTCTGTAGTTTTCTTTTCATCCTTTTCATTTTTTGTTGAGTCCTTAGGACTTATTAGGATAATTCTATCTTTGTAGAAATAATTGTGTAAGTGTTCCAATTATTTCTAATACCTGGAAATGTTTGAGAAGCATTAAAGTTAATTTTGCTTTAAATGTCTGGTAAAATTAAGTAGCAATCCATCAGATGTTGGAAGTTTCTATTACTATTTCAATCTAATTCTTGTATCTATTGACCTTTTTCAGTATTTTATGTTTTCTTTTAAATTCTTTGTTGGGTCATATGTGTCTAAGAATTTATTCATTTATTTCTAGATTCTCCAAATTATTAGCAAATTATTTTCAGAATAATTTACAATAATCATGTATATTTCAGTGGTATCTGTTGTGATTTTGCCTTTGTTTTAGTCATTTTCATTATCAATGAGACACAATACCTGATGCATGAAACTTAAAGAGATAGAGGTTCTCTTGGGTTCATTCAGAAGTTACACCTTTCACCAAGCTCCAGCTTCTAACAGCACATTGTTTATTGAATTCCCATGATCCAATCAACTGACTAATCTATTTGTGTGAGTGTACAGAATTAAGTTACGTGCTTTTTGTTTGTTTATTTGTTTTTTTGGGACAGGACCTCACTCTGTAGTTCAGGCTGGCCTTGAACTTATGTCAGTTCTCCTGCCTCTCTCTCCCAATTGCTGAGATTACATGTGTGCAGCATCACATCCTGCTCAATTGGTGTTTGTCTTATGGCATTGGATGCACTGATGCTTGTGTTGTATGCATTTAAAATTGTTGAATCATCTTCATTAATTGTTTTCTTTCATCAACATATAGTAACATCTTGAATCTCTTCTAAGTTTGAAGTCTACTTCTTCTGATATAAATATTGGAACTACTTTTTGTTTTCAGGTTCCAGTTGCATGTGGTATCAGTTTTAATCCTTTCACTGTCAGTCTGTGGAGGCAAAATGTGTTTTCTTTCTGGTAACATATAGTCGGGTCATGTTGTTTGATCCAATTTGCCAGTCTTTGTCTTTGAAATATAGAATTAAGACCATTTTAAATGTCTTTACAGAAGAGTCTGTACTCATTCCAGTCTTGTTCTTTTTCTAGGGTTGAGTCATTCACTATTTTTATTTATATACTCTTCTAATGAGATTTAATCTTTCCATGGATGGTTGTGATTGTCTTTTCACTCTATGTGTAGAACTCTCCATTTTCCTTTTTCAAAAGATGTATTTAGTACAAGGTCTATGGGATCTCACCACACAAACTGGACTCATAGTGAACCTCCTGTTTTCAGCCTCCCAAGCGCTGGGATTGTAGGTGCATGCTACTACACCCTGTCTTAGTTGCCATCTCAGCATACCCTGAGGGTGGGACCAGCATGCAATGCTGAGGATTGAACCCTAGGCCCTACTTTAGCCTAAGCACGTGCTTTAATCCACTGAGCTACCTGTTTGGCCCTTTTATTTTCTATAAAGCTGGATTAATGGTCATAACATTGTTTAGCTTATCCTGGAAAGGTCTTTATTTTTCCTTTAATTTTGAATGATAGCTTGGCAAAATACAGTAATCTAGGTTTTCTCTTAGGGCTTGAAATACATCATTCATTATAAGCCCTTCTGATCTTTAAAGTTTTTATTGAGAAATTTTTTGTTACTTTGGTGGGTTTGTCATTATAAGTGATTTTGTGCTTTCATATCATTTGCTTTATCTGAACTTCTGTGAATTTCACTGTAATATATCCTGGACATACCTTTTTATAGTCATATCAATTTGGATTTTGTGATGAATAATCTTGATTGTATCAACTTGCTCTCTGTGAAAGCCTGAGAGAATGTTTTCTCTCCATGTGACTCTCCCTAGGCACA
>NDGN011526685.1:2874-18560 GCA_002564285.1 Tympanoctomys barrerae
CTCTCTCTCTCTCTCTCTCTCTCTCTCTGTCTGTCTCTCTCTCTCTCTCACACACACACACACCTGTGCCCATGCACATACACACCTGTACCCATCCACATACACATTTATACAAACCTCCAATAGTCATTATACATCAAGATATTCATAAAGAAAAACCAGCAGTACAGAAGAGTTCATTGTTGTTGCTATTTTGGTTCTTAGACAAGGCCTCACTGTGTAATCCAGGCTGGCCTTGAGCTTGCTAAGTAGCCCATACTGACCTCCAACATGCAATCTCCCTGCTGTAGCCTCCTGAGTACTAGGATACCATTGTTAATTTTCACTGCCCATGACTTTGGGTGTTTCTCTCTCACCTTGTTGAAGTCATGCATGCACGGAGACCCCCAATCCTCTTGCATAGAACCTCTGTATTCCTTCTTCCCTTCTCTACCTGCGGTGTACCCTCTGTACCAGCTCTGCCTCCCTAAATGTGAGTAAAGAAGGGTTTAGAGAATCTGAATGTCTGCAGGGGATGGGGATGATCCTGCTTTATGGAAACCTTTGCAGTGGTCACCTAAGTGGTCACCTGCATAGTGCAGTGGCTGAGACCTGGCCATGCTGTCCATGTTCCCACTGTGGGAACCAGCACCATGAATGTGGGGCATGTTTTCTGGCTTTTAGTGTTGTCATCAGGGAAATGGGGGTGACAGTGCTAACATTTGCTTCCTGGGATTGGAATAAATGTCAAGTGCTAACAATGAGTGCTCTGTTCATGGCTGCTTTGACATCGTTGGTGTTCTTGGCCTCTCTCTCCATTAGTCTGTCTTCCCCAGAGATGGGATGACTGTGGCATTTTCTGGGACATGGCTTGATCTCCCTGGCCACATCCAGCTTTCTGGGTTGTCTTCCATATGGTTTAAATGCTCTTATCCCTCTGTGATCTGTCTCAGAGCAGCATGGCTCCCCCTGGCATGGGGTCCCCTAATTGCCAGTAAAAAGGGCTGTTGTGAAGGTCTCAGCAGCATTTAACTGCTAAAAGGGATCTCCTGGAAAGGATGCTTGTGGGGTTTTTTTTTATAAGGCTTCTCAGAACTGTGACATTTCTGCAGCCAGGGGGTGGGGGGGTCGGGCTATGTGATCTCAGGGTTGGAGAGGAGGAAGAGGAGGAAAAGGAGGAAGAGGAGGAGGAGGAGGAGGAAGAAGAAGAGGAGGAAGAGCTCAGAGAAAAGCTGTGGCCATCAGGACCAACCACAGAATCACAAATAGGAGAATGTTCTTTACAAAGCCCATGAGGTTTTGATGGATAGATTTAGTGGCTGGCCATCTAGTCTGGGCTAATATTAATGCACAGTCCTGGGTGAGTGAGGGCAAATGGGTAGGAGTAAGTAAGAAAAAAAAATGAAATTATGGTTTGTACCACTGAGGACAGGATGCCAGTTGGTGGAGAGCTCATACAGAATGTTAGATGATTGTTTCCAAGGGAAGTTCCAGGGAACCCTGGTCCTGTGGAATTCTCTGTGTAATACAAAGAAAGAAGAACAGGATAGATCTCTGGCTTTGAAAGGTTGGGGAACAGCACATGCTCTGTACTTCTATCTAAAGAGTCAACATCCACCAAAGGCCACTGACGGCATTGAGAAGCTCAGCGATAAAAAGTGGACAACTCAACAATTTACCATGTTAGCATCTTAATGATCTTTTCACTTAGTATGTCCCAAACATTTGATTAGGGAGCTTTATAAATGTCCACTTACTCCCAAAGCTCTTTCAAACCTCCAAGGGAATGAGGACCATTTTTCAAAAGATGTGTTCTGGGTCACCGCAGCTGCACTGCATGTAAGCCACTAGTGTCCTCCTTGTGAGCAGCTCACTGCACCTGGCACTGGTGAGCAGGAGGCTTGAGCTTCCAGAGCACACGGGAGCTCAGTGCGAGAACAGGCAGGCATGGGATGGGCCCCGCACAGGGGGCGCGCTACTGTGTACTGTAGGGTTAGGCATGGGCTGCTGGGGAAGCTGCACAGCTGCTGGGAAGGGGAGTCTAGAGCTGGACCTAGACAGGACACAGCTCACACGTGTGTGTGTGTGTGTGTGTGTGTGTACAGAGAACACTTATTTGTGTTTCTGAGTCCAGGAAGGAAACAGTAGACCAGGAGGAAGGTTTCCATACATTCTGTGGCTTGGTATGGCCTCAGAGCCCTGTCACAAGCAGAATGGCTGCTACCCTGCTACCAAAGGAAACTGAGGTTTGGCTGCAGGAAGCAGAGGGTTGGACTATACAGGGTGGGAGTCCTGGGGTGAGCCCAGCCAGGATTATCTTCTCTGTGCTCACCTTGACAGCCAACTCTGTGTGTGACTTTGCTGTGAGCAAGGGCTGGGGGTGTTTGGAGAGAGGTGGGACATCCCAGCATTGGGTGTCAGCTTCTGGTCTAAGGAGTGTCTTCAAGGTCTTCTTGTGCTTCTCTGATGTTAAGAGAGTTTGCAGAATAAGTATTGTGTGTGTGTGTGTGTGTGTGTCTGTGTGTGTCTGTGTGTGTCTGTATGTCTGTGTCTGTGTGTGTAGGATATGTACTGTATGTATAAACACAGCCATGCACCATGAGTGATGATACCACAGATCGCATCCTCCATAGTGGTCCTATGAGATTATAATGGAATTGAGAAGTTCCTGTCACCTAGTGACATTCCAGCCTTTGTAGTGGTGTAACACGAGGCATTCCTGCTGAGTTTGTGGCGATGCTGGGGTAAACAGACCCGCTGCGCTGCCAGCTGTATAAAACTCATGTATAGTACGGAATACTTGATCTTGATAATAAATGACTGTTACAGGGTTTTGTACTTACTATACCATATACTTTTGTCATTATTTAGGGTGTTGTCCTACTTTTATATAAAAAAGATACACCATGAAAACCTTAAACAGGACCTTGAGGAGCTAGTCCAGAGGCACTGCCGTCCCAGGGCCGACAGCCTTGTGCCTTGTGCCCCAAACCCTCCCAGGAACACAAGCCGAGGAAGGCAGGGATGGTGAAGATCCTCAAGCTCTGTGTCTGTACCTGAGCTTTTAACAGAAAATTTTAAAAATTTAAAATTTTAAAACTAGAGAAAGCTTATAAAACAACAATACAAATAAATAAAATGTTTTGTACAGCTATAAAATGTCTGTGTTTTAGCTATTATTATAAGAGAATCAAATGATTTAAATAATTTTTTAAAGCTTATGGATGTGTATTATGTACAGTGTGTGTGTGTGTGTGTGTGTGTGTGTGTGTGTGTGCTTTCTGGAATGAGAAACTCTCCAGTCACTCAAAACCTAAGGCTTCGGGCTTGCAGTCCCTGGCCTCCTGTCATGATGAGGCCCAGGACAGCTAAGAGCATTGTCTGAGGTCAATTGGCTGCTTGGGCGCTCTCTCCCACTAGCCCTTCTACAAGCGCAGGGCCACGTAAGCTTCTCCCCTCTGCCCTGGGCTGTGTAAGCTTCTCTCCCTGGGTGAGGGGTTCTTCCGCAGGGAGAGCAGGAAGCTGGACCTTTCTGTGTTTGCCCTCTCAGGCTCATTCAAGGCTGGATCCACCAATAAAGAGCACACTCTCTGGGAAGTAGGCTGGCTTCCACTGCCAGGGTAGTCGGCGTGTGAGAGGGTGAGGAGGAGAAGAGCTTGCTCATGAGCTCTGTCCCATCTTGAGGAAGATGAAGAAAATTAAAAAAAAAAACCAAAGCCTCCATTTCTTTGCCATGGTTCTGAGGGCCTCTGGTGAGAAGGGAGGGTGGAGGCCCCTGTACCTGGTTCAGGTTCATTTCTACCTGGTTCTCATTGCTTGTGGGCAAGAGATAATCAGTAGATGCAAAATACACAGGTCTCCTTTTCCTCACCACCAGAAGCTTAGCCTTGTCCATGTGGGCCCTTGCAGTGACGTTGGCCCTGGGCTGCAGCTACGAGGGCAACAAGGAGGATGGCAGGTGTGGCCTCTCACAGGCTGACTCCTCCAGAAGTAGACCTGGTGGTGGTCAGAGCCAGCCACACTGGCCTGCCCAGGCTTCTGTGTTTGCAGGCGTGGAAGACCCAGGCCCTTGAGTATCTATCTGTTGTGTAGTCATGAGGATACAATATGGCCTCAGGAAAGGAGCTGTTGACCTTGGAGGGAAAACATGCTGTTTTGGTCAGCTTTTCTGTTACCACAATATACCTGAAAGCCACAGCTTAAAGAAAAGACTCTACTCAGGCGACAACTGGCTGACTCCAAGGCAGGAGCATGATGGCAGAAGGGTGTGCCAGAAAGCAGCTCACCTTACGGTGACCGAGAAGCAGAGGGAACAGGGACAAAGGAGGAAGGACCTAGAACCCTCTGTAGTCTCCAAGGCCAACCCCTGTGATTTGCCTCCTCCAACCAGGCCCCACCCCCTAACAGCACAGGTAACTACAAACTTATCAGTGGGTTACAGATAAGTACAGCGCACACACAGTCCCTTGCCTTCCAGCGGCCTCCCCTTTGCATACAGAGGGCTTGCAGAGAACACTAGCTCTGAATCAGAACAGATGTGATGCCCCAGTCTCACAAAAGGAGTCCATAAGTGACGTGGTTGGTTGATCATTGTGTTAGTTCACTAAGGCTGCTTGATTCGAACGTCTGACCACAAAGTGAGTGGGGTACAGAGCCCTGGGCTCTTCCCCTACCTGACTGCTGGCCTCTGTCGAGTACCAGAGGGGCACTCTTGCTTAGGAGGAGGCCTGGTATTCCCAGCGTCATTCTCCTGGTACCTGTTGGTGCCCTGACTGGGACATTCACTCTACTGGCTTGCTCCAGCCTCCAAGGTGCCTGTGGTGGCTAGCGTGGGGACTGTGTGACCTCTGCAGGCTGTCAGGCTTAGGCTTTGGGGAGGCATTCTGCCTACTTGATTTTTTTTTTACTTGTCATCCTGGCCAAGCAAATAATGTCATCTTTTGCACCCTATCTTTTCCAGAATGGCAGCAAAGACAACTCTCTGGACATGCTGGGCACAGACATCTGGGCTGCCAATGCCTTTGATTCCTTCAGGTAACCTCCTCTTACTCCCCTTTCTGCGGCGTGTGGCCTTGGCTGACCCATCCTCCTGCCCTGCTGAGTCAGTGCTCACTGGCTGAGAACTAGAGGGAGTCAGAGGCAGGTGCAGTAGAAAGGAAGAGAGGGAAAAGAGCCGAGGGCAGAGGCTGGGGCTCCAGGGGAGGAAGATAAGGTCTTGAGAATGCAGAGGCGGGAGAGGAAGAGAGAGGGGCAGAGAGAAAAGAGGATACAAAGGGAAACAGAAACAGACTGAAAGGAAGAGAGAGAAAGAGAGGTGCGGGATTGAGAGGTCAGGATCAGAGGGGGGCACATGGCAGGTGAGGAGGTCGGCAGGAGAGGCAGCCCCACGCTTCCTTCATGGTAAGTCTGGAAAAAAGAGACTCTTCACTCTAGAAGTCTCCTGATGGGCCTCGAGAATTGGCTCAGGCTCCCTTAAAAGGCCTGCTAAGGAGCCTGGCCACAGTGTCCACCAGCCATTCCTCGGAGCCCACCCCAGGCTGGCGAACTCAGGGCTCACTCCAGGCACACCCTGGCTGGGGCACTGTCTCACCCAGTGTGCCAGGTCTCCTGTGATGGGAATCCTGAATACCAGCCCTTGCTCCCCAACTCATCCACCTCAGAGTCCCTGTGACCTTTGTGAGCTGCTTGTCAGAGGCCCAGTGGCAGATTTTTCAACCCCCTCCCAGCCTTCCTCAATGCAAGGGGGAGGGGACAGCTGTAAAATAGCCACTGGCCCACACCAGGGCTTTGGGAGCATGCGATAGCCTATAGCAGGCCCAAGGGAGTCCCTAGGGGATCTCCAGGCTGGCCTGCCCTTGGGGATTGACTCCCTCAGCCTCTTTCCCCGCTGGCTCAGGCTCCTGTCCTTCAGTCACTGACTGTGCCTCTCCCTACTCCCATTTTTCGCCCTCCCACCCCCCTCTAGTGGTGCCACCTGGGACCTGCAGCCTGAAAAGCTGGACTTCACACAGTTCCACCGCAAGCTCCGGCACGCACCCAAGCAGCCGCTGCCCCACATCGACCGTGAAGGGTAAGGGGGTTGGGGTCCTGCAGCACCTGGCACATGGGCAGTTGACGCCCAGGGTGCTCTCCCTGCCCTGCCCTAGCATTGTAGGCTCACTGACTACTCTCTGAATTGCTGCCTTTGTCCACAGGGTCTGCTCCTAACCACCCACGGAGGTCCCCTGGCAGTCACCAGGGCCAGTGGGTCTCAGACTTGAGCAAACATTTGAAATCTCACTACACTTAATCTCCAGCCAGTCTCCGCTCCCAGGATCCGATACAGTAGGTTTGGGAGAGGAGCAAGGCCAGGAATCTGCATTCCTGACAAGTCCAAGGGGCTGCTGAGGCTGCAGCCCAGGGTGTAACCAGTGGTGTAAGGCCTCTCTCCTATCAGCTCTGTGCATCAGTGTGGCTGTCCTTTTCAAATGGACCTCAGCGTCTGGGCTGCCCTCGGGCACCATAGCTCCAGCCACAGGCAGCAAGACAAATGACTGTAGATTGTATTTGTTTAAAATAATTTTCATTGAGGCAAAATTCACTAACATAAAATTAATCATTTTAAAGTACAATTCAGTGGCACTTAACATAGTTAACAATATTCTGCAACCACTGCCTCTCTATTTCCAGAACATTTTAATCACCCCAATTAAAAAGAAAATACCCATCTGTGTACACTGCATGAGCAAGATTCCATCTTCTGGCTGCACCACCAGTTGTGCACCCATCTATACTGGTGGCTATCTGGGTTCTTTCTACCTCAGGCTATATGAATAATACAGATACAAACATTCGGAGCAGATCTGTCTGCCCTGCGGCCCCCAGGGAAGCGATGGTCTCTCTCTTTCATGATGAGAAGAGAGAAGTCTTGCTTGAGAAAGGCTACACAGAGCAAATGCAAAAGATCAGCACCTTGTGGGCATGAGTCCTCTGGGAACAGCTTCAGGAGGGAGACTATGTCTTCCTGGGATCTCCAGTCTCTCCTGTGTCTCCTGAGGGCTCAGAACTGGTGAAAGCAGGGGGGAAACTGAGGCCCAGGGGACCAAAGTGATGCCACTGCCTGCGGGTGTCTATTGAGGATGCATGCTGCGCTCCAGAATCCCAAAGCTGGCGTTGGCCCCGCTTTCAGGGACTAACCACCATATCAAGCATGCTGCTTGTTCCCTGTGGCCACCTTGTGGTGATGCAAGGAACTCCATCTCCCATAAGGTCCTGAACCATGGGGGATGGACTCCACGTGTCCAGCCACTGCAGCCTCCCACAGAGGCTGGGCACCACTCGGTTGCCAAGGCTTCCAGCAGTCTGTGTTTCTGTGGAAGGACAGGAATCAGAGCAGGCTGTTGCCTTGGAAACCTGGTTGGCAGCAGTGACTCAGCTGGTTGTAGCCACTCCCCCCCACACACACATACCTGCAGTCCTGCAGTAGGTGCTGCCGTGACCAGGGCAGACTTGGGCAGCAGCCTGCCCCTGCCCACTGCCCTCTGCCTGACCCTGGGCTGTTGAGTGAGAGCAAGAGGCCTGGAGCATGATGTGGCTTCAGAGCCTGGTGCCCACTGGAGAAACCCACGTAACCTCCCAGAGGGGTGTCAGCCGTTCCAGTCAGGCCAAGTCCCCGGTACCCTCTCCCTAGGGCCATGGCGGGGCAGAGCACAGATGACTACATGCAGGTGATGGCTTCCCAGGCCACCCTGTCACCCCTAGGCAGACTTACGTGGTGTGATCGAAAAACACAGTGAACATCTGAATTAAAAATTTATTACAATAAAAGATATATTGCCATTAATCTCCCTCAAAATACTCCCCCTTGCCTGAAGTCTGCTTAGCCCATTCTCCTTGCCACTTCTGAAGCAGTTCTGGACGTCCTCCTTCATTTGTCTTCTCTTGGCTGCCTTGATAACCTGAATTGATTCAAAACATTTTATGGCAATTTTTGTCAAATAAAAACAGTACCATGTGCCCTCCTCTACTTGGTTCACTGGACGCAATACCATGCAACTTCGGGCTCTTCTCAAGTCAAAATGACCTTGAAAGGTAAATGTTTTAATAGAATCGAGACATCAAGGCAGACACAGGCACAATAAAGCCATAAAAGAGGACATCCAGAGCTGCTCCAGAGAGTGGCAAGAATGGGGGGACAAGTGCGTCTGAAGCACGGGGAGGTGTTTTAAGGGAGGTTGATGGCCATGCCTGTACTCTAATACATTTTTAAATTCAGACAGTCACCATATTTTTCATTCATGCCTTGAGTTCAAAGGCGGCTGGAGGAATGTTCCAGGTCTTTCTCTACTTCCTCATCTGCCGCCCAGCAGCCTGGGACATGGAGAGTGAGCGCCCTCTTCTCTCTCACACCCCTCTGCCTGTTCACACCTGGGCTGGCCTCCAACCTCCCCTCTCCAGCTCCCTCTCCCCTGGTCTGCCTCTCGCACCCCACCCCCACCCCTGCAGGAGGCGAGGCCAGCCCTCCTCTGCAGCAGCGCCCATGTGCTCAGCCCCTGGCCTCTGCTAGGCCACTCACTCTGCCCGAGGCTCGTGTGTGTACATCCGGGCCCTTTGTATTCCTGTTATTTTGAGACAGGGTCTCACTAAATTGCTGAGTTGCCCAGACTGGGCTCAAACTTGTGCTCCTCCTGCCTTATCTTCCCACAGTGCTGGGACTACACGCTTAGGCGTCCATTCCCACTTCCCAGTCCCACCTCCTCTGCCCTCTGCCCAGGTCAGTTCCACACGCTGCTCCTACACATTCCTACAGCACCCTCCTCCTGTCCCCGACAGCACTGGCCACTATAGGCAGGACTGTGTCTACCACAACTGTTTAACCCAGCCGTTTAACTGGGGACCCATCCCCCAGTGCAGAGCATATGCTGGCTGAAGAAATGAAGAGTTTGTAGCCCCTGCTTTTCCACCCAAGCCTTTGCCTGCTCTGGCTACCAGATCCTCTTCCTCTGGGCTCCAGGTTCTTCTGTCCATAGGACTTTTGTGACTCGTCTTATGCTGCCCTCTGGTGGCAGTCAGGCTCATGGCTCTAATAGATAAAGCTGAGGACTTGTTCAACCAAACACCCAGGGCTTTATTTTGTTGACAAGGCCCCAAATAGAAATAGATGCCTGGTAAATATTTAAGTGAATGAGGTACTCTGAAGTTTAAGAGTTGCACTAACTCTGCAGTGGGCAGTACTGCCGCCAGCCTGTGGGCAGCCCTCACCGGCCCCAGTCAATACTGACAAGGGTAATGACACTTACTGGACCCTGCCACGCACCCACGCTGTTCTCAATGCTTGTCTTGTGAGAGTTAAAACTCAGGACAGAGATATGATCTTCACTGTGACGAGGGAGAAGAGACCCAGGAATAGAGGAACTTGCAAGCAGCTGGGCTGGCCCCAGAATTTGGGGTCTAATTGGTCACAAAAGTAGCCCTAGCTGCAGGGATCCAGTTACATGATTCTTTATTATAATTTTATTTCATTTTATTACCTATATTTACCAGCCATGTTGATGAAATTTCATATATAATGCAAGTGAATAATGAATATCTAGGGGCCAGCCAAATGGCCCAGTGGATTAAAGCACCTGCTTAGGCAGATGCAGGGGCCAGGAGTTCGATCCCTGGGCCTGCCATACTGGCCCTACCTCTGGGTGCGCTGAGATGGCAGTTAAGACTGGGCATGGTGGTGCACACCTGTAATCCCAGCTCTTGGGAGACTAAACAGAAGGATCACTAGAGTCCAATCTATATAGTAGGAATCTGAATACCCTGTACTAAGTACATAAAAAAATAATACATATCTAAAATGCTTCTTCTGTGTCAGACAGAATCATAAACTGCTAAGTTCTTGAGTCCAGTGACTAAGCCAGTCCTGCAGCCACTTTTTGACGTTAGGCTCTAATTTTCCCTGTTTTACAAACAAGGAACTTAGGGTTCAAAGAGGTGAAGCGACTTGCAGGGGTCAGCCCGTTAGTAAGGATGCAGCTGCAGCTGGGGTTCATGCATAGCAGTTTTGTGTCAGAATCTCTGCCCTTAAAGATACAGAACACCTGGATCTTTAGCCTGCAAACAGGACCAGTGGCTCAGGCCTGAGGGCATACCTATCACGGGGCCACCACACAGGCCACACATCTGGGCAGGCTGAGACACAAGCCAAGGAGAGAAGCAGCCTGCCCACCCTCCATCCCCAGGCTTTCTGCCATCCCCTGCCAGCCTCTGTGACCTTGAGAACATTGCTTGGTCTCTCTGTTCACTGATCTGTTTTCCTTTGCTGCAGTAGGACAAGATGGAAGGGCTTTTGTAAGAGCTGTGATGGGCTTCGGGGTGTCATTAGCCAAGAAGGGCCAAGGGGCTCCTCCACTCCTTTGTAGCCTCCCTGCAAGTTGGGTGTTGCATGAGGGGAAGAGAAACACACACACGCATGCACGCGTGGGCACACACACACACACACACACACACACACACACACCTCCAAGGCCATTTTCCCCAGGTGGGACAGCTGACTGCAGGCCTTGTGGGAGGCAGGGCCAGGGCTCTTCTGCCCGTCACTCCTCTCCAGTGGCAGAGCTGGGACAGGATGTCCACGTGAACCTTGTTCCAATGCCTATCTGTGTTTTCTGGTCCAGGTGTGGAAAAGGGAAGCTGGAAGATGGAGATGGCATCAACCTGAATGACATTGAGAAGGTCCTTCCTGCCTGGCAGGTAGGTGCAGGGCGGGTTCTCTCACCATGCCCACCCTCAGTTCTGGTGCTCTGCCTGGGCAGGCCCTGGGCACTGCAGCTGGCGCTGGCTCCAGGAGCTACGCACTGCAGTGACAGGTGGGCAGGGCAGGCGCTTACCACAGACCTGGGTGAGGTCATCACTCTGCAGTGTGTGCAGCAGCCCGTCTTCAGTGATGCTGCGGGCCCCCTGGCAAGCATGTGGTTCCCCAGATGCACTCAGCTGACTTGGCGGGTTCTGCTCCTTGACTTGAAACTCCATAGGGAGCATTTAGTGCTTAGCAGTGGGCTGCCTCCTATGGAGGGGCTGCATTTGGCCTTCTGAAAAGTGGAGCTGTCCTGCCAGCCTCCAGGCGTCTGCTGGGCTTGCTGACTGGGTCGTCGACTGGGCTTAGTGCCGAGTGGGGCCAGGCTGTGCAACAAAGAGGACTCAATCACCCGAGCTGCAGTGAAGCTAGGCATAGATGCCCACAGTGCTGGACTTGGGCAGAAGCAGCAGCACTGGCTCCTCTCGGGCGGGGTGAGGGGGGCTGTCGATGTCAGAGTCGGAGCCTCAGAAGGAGCTGTGCCTGCCACTGCTGGGCCTGGCACCCTCCTCCACCGTGTCGCCAGCCCTCCTCTCTCCAGAACCTCTCATGCTGTTTCACCTACACCCACCTGTCCCTTCCTGGTTCCTGTCCCATTCCAGCTCCTCTCTGCTCCTGCCCTGCTCCTATTGCTGGGTCAACAGATCCTGTAGTTCAGCCCTAGAAAGTCAGTCGTGGCAAGACTTCTGGCTTTCCACCTTAGCTCTCTCTTGAGGTTTTTGAGTTTCTTAGATCTAGAGATGAGTGGTTTGCTCAAATTTGGAAACTTTGTAGCCATTTTTTTTCTTCTTCCCCCAAGGATGGGTTATAATTCTATGTATGCCATACTTCATAGTTTTCTGTGACTTGCCAAAGTTCTCCTTCACTTGTGGTGGTGGAGGTGGTGCTGGCGCTGCTGGTGCTGGTGCTGGTGCTGGTGCTGGTAGTGCTGCTAGTGCTGGTGGTGGTGCTGCTGGTGCTGGTGCTGCTGCTGCTGGTGGTGGAGGTGGTACTGGTGGTGGTGGTNGCTGCTGGTGCTGCTGCTGCTGCTGGTGGACGTGGTGCTGGTGCTGGTGGTGCTGGTGCTGGTACTGGTGGTGCTAGTGCTAGTGCTGGTGCTGGTGGTGCTGCTGCTGGTGGTGGTCCTGGTGCTGCTGCTGCTGCTGCTGCTGCTGCTGGTGGTGGTGCTGGTGCTGGTGGTGGTGCTGCTGCTGCTGGTGGAGGTGGTGCTGGTGCTGCTGCTGCTGCTGGTGGAGGTGGTGCTGGTGCTGGTGGTGCTAGTGGTGCTGCTGGTGGTGCTAGTGCTGGTGCTGCTGCTGGTGGTCCTGGTGCTGCTGCTGCTGCTGCTGCTGATGGTGCTGGTGGTGGTCAGGGTGGTGGTCAGGGTGGTGGTACTAGGGATTGAACCTAGGGCCTCATCCACACTAGCCAAGTGCTCTACCACTCATCTGTATTCCCAGCCCTTTCTCATTTTATTTTGAGACAAGAGCTTTCTAAATTGCCCAGGTTGGCGTTGAGCTTGTAAACCTGTCTGATTCTCCTGTATACCTAGGATTGCAGTTGTATGCCACCTTCTCTGGCTGGTTTTTTGTTTCAAGTCATTTTTCTTCTTTCAATTTTGATAGTTTCATGGCTTGGTCTTCAAGTTCACTCAACTTTTCTTATGTCTAGTCCACTGTTTATCACATTCAGCATATTTTTCATTTCTTTCTTTTTTGTTTTTAATCTCTAGAAGTTCAATGTGGGGCCAAGTAGGGTGCCACATGCCTATGATCTTAAAACTCTAGGAGGCGGAGGCAGAAGGATCCCAAATTCAAGCCCAGCCTGAACAATTTAGTGACTTTGTGAGACTCTCAAATTGTCTTTGAAAACAGGGAAGGGATAAGGATGTAGCTCAATGCAAAAGCCCTAGGTTCAGTCCCTAGTCCTGCATTTAAAAATCATATATATATATATATATATATATATATATATATTTATTTATTTATTTTTGCAGAACTAGGGATTGAATGTCCTATCTTCTTAAGCATAAGGGCCCTATTTCCAATAGATGTTTTAGTGTCCCTCCTGACTAAATCTATCATCCATATTATTTCTTATTGTTTCTGTTAATCGATTTTTCTCCTGGTGATGGGCTATATTTTTTGCATGTCTGATAATTGTATATTAGATGCCAGGCAGCAGGAGCTTTACACTTCTGGGTGCTAAGCTTTTGTGGGGGAGGGATATTTATTTTCCAGCATCCCTTTAAGTATTTTGAGATTTGTTCTGGAACATAATTACTTCAAGAAAAGCTGATGCTTTCGAGATTTCTAAACTCACCAAGGAGGGAAGACTTAGGGCAGACCTTTGCCCCTGGCTGGGGCAGCGCACCTTTGGGGACTGCTGTGCAGTGTCCTGCGTCCTGGGTGCTGGAGCAACAGCGCCGTTTCCAGCCCTGCGATCCTAGGACATCGCTCCGTTTACTTCTCTGGGCTGTCCCCAGGCCTAGGCCATTCCTCATACATGGGTACAAAGGAATGCTCAGCCTGGGGCTCAAGGTTCTGCGTCTCCCTGGACTTCTCTCTCTGGGCTTTCTTTTTTCTAATGTTCTGCCTTCGATATTCCAGTTGCCTTGGTTTCCAGTTGTGTTGTGTCTGTCTAACTCATTGAAACTGCCGTCTCTGTGTGGACGCCCGTACCCTGTGGCTGGGACCCTATCTAGCTGGGACTCTATCTAGCTGGCGGGGACACATACTTAGGTCATCTCGGTGCAAAGGAATTATGGTGACTTTGTGGCAGAGAAACCTGGTAGGCTCCAACCTGACCAGGTGGCCCAGGATAATATGAGTAGAGACAGAGGGCCGCCGTGTACCTCTGATGAGTCGCAGTAGGAAAACCTACCGTCATTCCTGGGGTCATGTAGGTGAATGCCCTTGGTTTTGAGCAGTGCACTCCAGAATATGTGAGGGATTCAACCCCCATGCCTGCTGTTGTCTTCAAATGGTTTAAGAGACCTTCGGTGGTGATGGCATGTAAGTACTAGAGGGAGGAGCAAATGCAGGGAGGGTTAGCAGGCCAGGAATCCAAGTGAGTTCCTTATAGCAGCACTCCTGCAACTTCCCTGCATACTGAGAGGCCCGCGAAGCCACAGCCCCCAGCCTGGGTGCACAACTGGAGGGCCAAGTGCTGGTGCCGTCTCATTCTGTGTTACCATCACTGCTGAGTAAAGTCAGCCTCGCCCCAAAGGTAACTGAGTAAGGTCCTCCCAATGGCCACCTTCTCCCTCCTCCCCTTCGTGCCCACAGCACTCGTGAGCCATGTACAAAGCACATGTGAAAGAGCAGATCTGGGGAAGGAACCAGCGGGCCGCTGCTCGAGCTGAGGGGGGAGGTATGGACGTGGCCTCCAGCCAGAAGCCTGAGAGCACCAGAGCCAGGACAGACGGGCCTGACCTGCCCCACCACCACAGTGCAGCGGAGAGTGAGGACCCCTGTCCTCCCGCTGGTGGTCAGGAGGCTGGCAGCCGAGTTCCCCTGAGGCACAGGGCAACACCTGTGCTCTTGGGCATCGTGTTGGCTTCTGCTCACAGTCGACTCTGGACACTGAGTCAGGCTCCACACTCTGAGGGGGACTGGACTAGAGGGCCCATGTTGGGAGGAAGGGTGTGGTTCACACCCTAATCCCGCAGATGTTTCTGTGTAAGGAAAGGTGCTCCTGCTGAGAGCAGCCCGATGGTCCTGGGCTGCGTCCACGCTGACACACGGCGCCACCAAAGCCGCGAGTGATTGCGCGGTATGACCTCGTAGGCAGCACAGAGGTTGGACTGGAGACAAGGAGTCAGATTCTGGCCATCTCCCACAGTGTGCAGTGTGGCTTCACCCCATAGGCCTCAGTGGCTCCTCCATAATGATGCTGTTGGGGTTTGTGAGCTGTGAGGACCTCGGGTGCTGCTGGGGAGGAGCAGACATGGAGGAAGCAGCGCCAGGCCCAGCGCCAGCTCAGGCTCATCCAGAAGCGCTCCCAACCAGGATTTCTGAGCGGTTTCATTGGCAGGGACGATCCCACTATTAAGCAGATTTGGAAAATCATCAGCCTCTGAGGCTTTCTACTCTTCGGAGTTGCTTTCTTCCAGGAGCAATGAATCAGCGAGCACTCCTGCGCTTCTGTGGCCCAGGTGTGCTGTGCGGCTCTGGAGGCCACTGCAGAGCCCTTCTTTCTCATCTCTGTGTTCAGATTGGAGCGCACAACAAGGACGCCCACATTCACGCACACAGGTCCACACCCCTGCTTGCGTGCATGGATGTGTGTGTGCATGGGACACACGCATCACAGATATCCCACGTGCACATGCATGGACACATGCACTCATACAGCCACACATGCCTGACATGTGCACATACAGACACTATACATAGTCCACATGTATCACACACCACACATGGGCACATACACATTTCATATATACCTCATACTATATGTACACATACATGGAATGCATACATGTATCACATCCATATGTATTTTCATGACACACACTTTGGACCTACTTTGCCCCAAGAAAACAAGACCTTGATGCCACAAGTGTACCCCAGATCTGCCTGAGAAGCTCTCAGACCTGCGCGTGTCTGACATCACCCTAGACCAGGGGTGGTGAACCTAGGGCATGTGTGTTATTTGTTTTTCTTTTAAGAAAAGAGATGTTGATGTTTGAGTTGTTTTTCCAAACTAAAACCTCAGTATTCAGGTTTAATTTTAGTGTTGGCACTTTGTGATAAATAAGTGGGCTTTGGATTGCAGTTTGGGAACTTGGTCTCTAAAAGGTTCACCTTCATTGCACTAGACCCACTGAACTAGTCATCTATGTCTTCAAGAGTTCCTCCTACTTTCTCTTCCAGGAGATTTAGTCTCTCTGCTTTAATGT
>NDGN011526694.1:2684-13044 GCA_002564285.1 Tympanoctomys barrerae
ATAGATAGATAGATAGATAGATAGATAGACAGACAGACAGACAGACAGACAGACAGACAGATTATAGATGCTATTTGGCTTATAAATTTCAGGGATGTGAATTTTAAACAATGGAGTAAAATTTTAATTTTTCTTTAAAAAATCAGTGAATCTCAGAAACTCATTTTTATTCTGATAGGAAAAAAGTAAATTCAAGGTAATTTAATTTAATCATTTCACTGTCACAAATGAGGTATTTTTAAGTTTAAATAGTGAGTTAGGTTTATACTTCATGCTTCTCTTTATGGAAGATAACACAACTTCTTTGCTGGATATAAAGTTCTCCCTGACATCAAAAGATGGGTTTTGAGCCAAGGGCTTCTTGTTCAGTTCATGTTGATTTTTGTTGAGCTGCACACTTTTCTGGAAGCATCCACAGGGAAGATCTGAGCTCCTTCCTGGGCTCCGTTCTCATGGTCAGTGAAACTGGGCTCCTTGTGTCTTCAGACCCAAGAATCTCTAATGCTTATAATGATTTTCTTCTTTGGTGTTTCAGGAATCCCTTGAGCTGCATGCAGCTAAGCAGCTCTTCCGGGGCTGGCTGTGCTCCACTAACAAAGGCACATCCCCCCTTCACCCCACAGTAGCCAGTCCAGCTCCCCAACCACTGGACGAGACACATAGCCATGTGGATTAAAAGTCTACTATTAGAGGCTAAAACTGCTTGCAGGTATCTTTTTGAGAAAAAGAAGTCTAAGGCACAACTGATTTCAAATATCTCTGAAGTTATTTGATGGTTTCTCTTAGAAAATCTTTCATACTGCCTTTATTATCCTTTCATGCCAAGATCTGTGAGGACGGGACATGGCATCTTAACTAAGGAGGAATGAGAGTCTCTGAAACATGGTCACTGCATGCTGGGTCCTCCTCCTCTCATCACTAGGAGCTCTCATTTTTCCTACTCTTCTTTCATCCATAGCTTTATGATAGTTTTACATGTTTTTGTCATATTCCTTCTGGGTTGGATTACTAATCTTCCAGTAAATATCTTATTAGGAGAAAGCAATACAAGCAACAACAACAACACACACAGACACACACAACCCTAAACTTTAAAAAAAAAACTCTATATGGGCCAGGAAGGGAAATATAAAAACTTCATTTCTACAGAAGTACTGTTGACTTCTTAATTTTTATTGATCTCATATGAGATACTCTGCAGAAGAGGAGAAAGCTGATGATGAAGTGAAGGAAGAATGAGGATTTCCAACAATGAAAGGGGAATCTAATCTCAATTTGTATTTAAAGTTATTACCCTATTGTGTATTTGCGTGTAGTGTGTCAGGAATATGTGCATCAATTTATCTCAGTGGTTTGTAGAATTTGAGCAACATTAAAGCTTTGCTGGCTGTGTAGCATCAGTCTTATGTGTGTTTTTTCTTTTCCTTGCTATCTTTAGAAAAACACTTAGTAATGGATTATCATTTTAATGTAAATTAAAATACTTAAGTGTATGTATGTAAGGGTGCTTTTATTGGCTTGAGTGTGTATGATTTCTAATGAGCTTTAATATGCTATAAAATAAATAAAATGGACTAGCCAAATAGCTCAGCAAATTAAAGTGCCTGCTTAGGTAGATGCAGGGGCCAGGAGTTCAATCCATGGGCCTGCCATGCTGGCTCTGCCCCTTGGGTGCACTGAGACAGTGATTAAGACTGGGCATGGTGGCATGAACCTGTAATCTCAGCACTTGGGAGGCTATAAACAGGAGGATCATTACTAGTCCAATCTGTATAGTGAGACACTGTAGACACTGCAGACCCTGCACAAAATACCAAGAAAAAAAAAGCATAAACTAACTTTTCTTCTTTACATGTATATAAGGTGTACTGTCAGTTACTAGTAGTTAGTTAATAATTATGCTATTAAAATTATGTTTCATTTATTTTTTGTTTATAAAAACTGAATACCCATGATAAATATTATCTTTTGTCCATTGACAAGTCTCTTCTTTAAAGGCTATATCTTAGAATTTATAAATATTATTAAATAATACTAAACGAGGTACCTTGTTCCCAAACTTCCATGGAAATAATTCTAGTTATACAGCATAGTGTATGAAGCAGATTTCTGTCTTGCATTTTCGAATATCCTAGTCCAAGTTTTCTAAGAGTTATTTTTAATTTTTATTTCATTTTTATAGAAAAATATAATTACTATTTATTTTATTCTACTTTAAAGAGTAAAATCAAAAACAAGAGCAAAAACAAATAGCAAATACAAAGACAGAAACATAGTAACATATACTAATGCATTTGGTACAGATTTTCAAAACAATAATAGAAAATTAACAATGGTTGTTATATTTATTTTTAAGTAACCAAAAAATGTTGAATTTAGGGCATCTTTTTTAGATAATATGATACACTCTGTCTTATTTCTTAATGTGATAGCACCATTATACTTTACAAATGTGAGCTGTATTTGAACTTCCCCAGAATAAAGTCTGGTTGGTTGTAGAATGATTGACTGTACTTAGGAAGAATTTCCTTCAAATTTTTTATACATTATCCATGATATATTCATTCAAACTTAACATAAGAGAAGACAAAGAAAATTTATGTCATTTATATATGTATGCTCATATTTAGCAAATGTTGATATCAGAAATATAATCTTTTACTTAAATACTAAATACATGTTCTTATGTTTGCTGTTTACTAAAGCCAATGTGTTTTTAGATCCCTTTAGCCTATGAACTTTTGGAATTTTTTTGGCATCATATTTGAATAACTAAATTGAAAGACAGTATGATAGTCATAGTCTAAAGTCATGTTTCTAGTAAACATTTACTCACTGCGTAGCTTCAGGATTTAAGCTTCCCCTCATTAATTCTTTGACTATGAGACAGTTTTCAGAAATCGAAGTCATTAAAAACACCCATTAATCTCTGATGTTTCTATTGCAGAACTCTGGCCTTCAGGTCCCTGTGCCGTATGCCTTTCTAGGAGAGGTAGTAGCAGACCTAATGGAAGGAAAGAGAGGTAGCTGAGAACACAAACTTGAAGTGAAAGCATCACAGTAATTGACACATATGGGCCTGAGGGTCTGTCTTGGTTACTTTTCACTCAATACTGGGACAAATACCTGACCCTTAGAATGAAGGAAGGGAAGGTTTATTTAGCTCACAGTTAGTGGAGGTTTCAGTCCGTACTCAACTGGCTCCAAGGCAAACGGCAGCAGCTCATGGCGGCAGAAAACAATGAAGAGCAGAGGAGGAGCAGCAGCTGTGCCAACTATCAAGCCTCTCTCTCTTCCTTCCATGCTGATTGTGAAACCCCGAGTTTCTCCAAGAAAGTAGTGGTGGTTGCTACGAAGATCTGGGCTCCTCCAAAGTAGCATCGCTGCACTGATCAAGCTCCTGCAAGGAAGAGGCGCAACGGAAGCCTTCCTCAGCCCCTTTATATGCCTTTGTGTGCTAAGTCCCTGTAGGGTCTGCCCTCTACACCCTAGGCAGGGACCCCCACAACCAGGGCATGGTGTCACCAAGGCCATCCAGCCAAGCTTCCGACACCTCAAGTGGACACAATGTCAGTCACCACAGTGCCCATGGGATTTGTTTTCAATTATCAAAAACATTGCTGAAAAAAATATATGTCATAAAGCAGTTTGAAATCTTTATGTTGATGGTTTAAATGTTGATAATTAAAATAAATTAAACAATTTGAGTAAATATTCATACATTTGTATTTCCTATTTCTAGTATATAATTGGAATATTTTAGAAAAAAGTATTTTTCTGTAGCCCTTTAAATGTGCACAAATCTTTTTCAAAGTATCTTTTTATTAAAAATAATTTGAAATTGTTTTCTCTATTGAGTATATTTTTAAATGAGAAATATTCTGTAGATATTGAGGGCTTCATCTCCTTAGAAAATGTCATTAAATGTTAAGACACAAACATTTCATCTTCTGGAAGTTGGTAAAATACTTGGACACGGAGTTTCAGGGGAAGATTTTCTCAGCACAACCCAGCGCCATGAGAAATAATACCACAATTTAAAATAAAATCAACAAATAGGATTGCACAAACAGAAAGCTTCTGCACATCAAAGGAAACGACTGACTGAAGAGATAATCTACATAATAGGAGAAATTTTGCCAACCAATCTTCAGATAGACCACACACATCTAGAATATATGAAAAACTCAAAAAATTTACACACCCCAAGTGAAAGACCCCATCAAAAATGGGCATCCACAATCATAGACACTTTTCAAAAGAGGACGCACTGCTAGTGAGTGTATATACATGAAAAGCTGTTCAACGTTGCTGGCCATTAGAGAAATGCCACTTAAAACATCTTTGAGGCAACATCTTGCTCTGGAAAGAATGGTTATCGTCAAGAGGTCAAATAATTCATGAGGCTGTTAAGAAAAATAAAACTTTTTACACTGTTGCTGGGAAGGTAAACTAGCAAAATCACTACAGTGACGAATATGGAGATGTCTCAAAAAGCTAAAAATGGAAAATTACATTTGACCTAGTTATTCTTTTACTAGAAAACTTCTTGAATATAAATTCTGAAACTAGAACACTTCCTGAAAGAGTTAAAGCCATCATATTATGGCAATACATTGACACTCATAGTTGTAGCAGCACAATTTTAATAGTTAAATTTTGGAAACATGGTTGGGGAAATAGCTCAGTGGCTTAAGCACCTTCCTGGTTAGTACTAGGACCTGGGTTTGAACCCTAGTACTGTATGCAATGTCAGCCCCAGACCCCCAGGTGTGCTGTGTCAGCCACGAAACTTGGCATGGCAGTGCACAACGGCAATGCCAATACTTGAGAGGCTGAGATAGGAGGATCACTATGAGTCCAAGCTGCATGGTGATACCCTGTACCAAATAAATAACAATTAAAAAAATCTTAGAAACAGTCTATATGTCAACAAACAGATGACTAGATAAGGGAAACATACTATTTATAAACAGTGGAAGACTACTCTGCCAAAAGAGAAACGAGGCATTTGAAGTAATTAGATGCAACCCTGAGATCATAATGTTAAGTGAAATAAGTCACAAAAATGTTTTTATATTTATTTATTCATTCATTTATTTATTTATTATGTATTTGGTACATGGTCTCATTACACAGCTCAGACTCGTAGTCATCCTCCTGCTTTCAGCCTCCCTAGTGCTGGGATTACAGGCATGCGCCACCACATCTGGACTCAGCGGCCGGCTTAGCACATCCAGGGGCAAGGCCGGCACGGCATGTGGTGCGGGGGATTGAACTCCTTTTCCTGTGCTTGCCTAAGCAGACACTTAGTCTGCTGAGCTCTCTCACTGGCCCTGTAAGTCACAAACTTAAATTTGGCACAATCTCTCTTATATGACATGCCCCAAATACAAATAAGTAGCAAAATCAACCTTAGATAATAGGAAATAGGGAGACTTTTAAATGGGAATAAGAACATGAGATGACGTGGGCAGTAGAAAGGGAAGAAGATTTGAACAGAATCAAAGACCTGGAAATGGAATCTTTTCAAATGGTAGAATAGAGTGGACAAAATAGGATTAAGTTGTGCACATGTGCAGACTCCACAGCAACGGTAATCACCACGTCTTGCAACATGTCCTGATTAAAACTAAGCAAATGGCATGAAACAAAAGATGCTTTCATTAAGAAATGAAGTGAATACTTTAGTCAAAATGTTTATACCTGTGTCTTTTACTTCATTCACAGTACTGTTCTTTGAAAAATATAGGCTATCACTTATCAAACGGATTGCTTATGTTTTGTGATTTATTTTAATGCTTTAACAAATTCAGTGGCTACAAAAATGTGAAATCTGTTAATTCCGTCTATGCAACATTCAATATAGGTACAGGCAATTAAACATCATCACAAGGTTTTATGTTTGGATTAACCAGAGTGTGAGTACAAAATTTGAAAATTAAAATACCCAGACACTTTTATTTTTATTTATTCATTTCATTAATTTTACTGGGAAACAAATAGCAATGAGACAGTTTCAAAACAGGTTAGTAAGACAGTTACAATAATTAATAAATTGCAAGTTGTTGTCTTTGTAGTAGTTATTCATAGTACAAGATTCAGACATGATATCCTGTCCAAACACTATTAGTACAAATCTTTCTTCTCATTGATTTAAGAGAAAGTAGCTGTATATCAATCCTAACTATTTTGTATATACAAATACAAAATGGTCTTTCACTTATATCCCCTTTTTTGTTTATTTTTGTCAGAGGTGGGTATTCCATTGCCATTTAAATATTGTAAGTGTGTGAATTCAGCAAAATAATCCATTTCTCATACTTGATTCTTTGGGGGTCAGTATGGACTTTTCTCCTTTACTAAAAATATGATTTATTTGATACAGGATCTCACTATGCCATGCTGGAAGCTGTGCACGTCCACTCCTGGTTTCAGTACTGGAATGGTGTGCCTGGGATTCTAAGGCAGTCACAGCATGCAGTTCTTAGGATAGAACTCAAGGCCTTGTGCTTGCCAGCAGGAACTTAGAGCACTGAGCTAATCCCCCAGCACCCTTTTCTTCTGTCTTAAATGGAATATCTAAGAAAAGATTCACATAAAAACTGAATAGAAGGTACCGAATGTCTTCCTGTATACCCTGCTTCTTAGTCAACCTCAGGCACTACCGAGTCTCCATATGTCATACATTTGTTAGGAAACTAAACAGATTCAGCATTTAAAATTGTAGATTACATTAAATTTCAGTTTTGATGCAGTCCCTTTAGTAGGTTTGAATAAATGTGCAAGGACCTGCATCAACCACTATCATCTAGAACAGTTTCCCTGCTTTTAAAATCCTCTATGTTCCAACTGTTCTTCTCTCAGTCCCTCTTCTTTTAGTTCAACATTATATATTCAGAGGCAGAGGCAGAGACAGAGACAGAGACAGAGATAGTTACATAATGCATTCACCTCTATAGAACCCACCTATGAACACTGCTGCCTTGGGGTTAAACTTATAGTACATGAACTTTGGAGGATGTCCCTCTTATTGTATGTATGTCCCTCTTCTTACTTCCAATTATGTGGGTTTTTAGTTGAATCTCTCTGAGTAGTTCTGAATGAGACTCTTCCTCCATTCATCCACATTATCTCCTATTTTTGTTTAAGAGAGGATAACACTATATATTTCAGGCTGACCTTGAACTCACTATGTAATTCAGGATGTCCTCAAACTCATGGCAATTCCCCTCCCTCAGCCTCCTGAGTACTGAAAGTACAGGCGTGTGTCACCACACCTGGCCTCCCTTCACTTTAGCCCCTTGAAACTCTCCATTCTTTTTTCTCTCTCCATAATTTTACCTTAGAATGTCAATTACATCAAATGACACAAAACATGCTGTCTTTGTGGCGTCTTCTTTAAGGCCCTAATACACGGTTACTTTTTCTCCACATACATCTATAGCTTTGTTTCCACAGACTGAATGTATTTTAGTTTATCAGTCAGTTTACCATCTGAGTAATATTTTTGTGACTTTCAGGTTTGTTAATTATGAACAAAGGTCAGGTAAAATCCACGTTCAGTTTTGTGGAAGACATCGGTTCCAAACAACTTGGGTATGTTGTACTTTGGCTAATGATTTTCAAGAGTTCAGTCCTTGCTCAGCTCACTTCATTGTTGTTAGTCCAAGGCAAGGTGGAAGTCCGGGAAGGTAGTGTGTGAGGGAGCAAAGCTACTCATGTCCTGGTGACAGGAAATATGGGATAGAGACAGCGACAGAGGCAGAGGCAGAGGCAGAGGCAGAGGCAGAGTGAGAGAGACAGAGAGTTACGTAATACATTCACCTCTATAGAACCCACCTATGAACACTGCTGCCTGGGGATCTAGCCTGCAGTACATGAACCTTTGGGGAACATTCCAGGTGAAACTATAATACATATTGTGAAGTAACACTGAAAATCACCTTCTTTAGTGAAATTCTGTATCAACTCTAATGTTTTTTACATTATTTTTACTCTCTTAAAATTTTTTTAAATCCTATAATATCATAAAGATGGGAAGTACAATTGCTGTGTAGTATGGTGAGAGTAAATTTAATTTTGCAAAAATCTACATAAAAATTTTTATAAAATAACTAAAACATTTTGCATTTTCATCAATAATGGGCAGATGTTTTAGTATTTCACATCCTCCTCATATGCATTTTATGTTGCTTAATTAATATTTGTTTGGGGCCATTCTAATAGGTGTTTCAGTGCTATCTCAGTGTTCTTTTTTTTTAGAAATGTAATTTACTCTGTTATTTTCAAAATTGTTTTCAATAATTTTAATTGATGACAATGTAAAAATAAGACATTCTTTATGCTGTTCATCTAATACTTTCATTAAAGATTTTCAACCAATTTTGAATAAAACTCATCCAAAGTTTTAAAGAAGCTTGTAAAATAAAACAAAGCTAACATACCATTTGGTATGCTAAAAGTGAATTTTGCAAAATTGTTCTTAAAGCCTAATACATTTTAAAGTTTATTTGATGATGCCAACAGAAAAGAAAACATCTACTGCCCCCTGATTTTTTTTTCAAAATCAACTTTCTGACAAAAATCTTGTAACTGTTGCATAATTCTTCATGCATTAAGTATTTTTATCATAGTAACACTTGATTTGTAATGGTCAATTTTGGGGTTTTGTGAAGGTAGATATAAATCATGTAGAAAGTGAAAGATTAAGTCAAGTGTATTTCAACTTCATGGCTTCTTGAAAGGATATCCTGGCACCTGAAAGGTTGTTCTCCAAAAGTTTGTGTTTCTAATTTTTTACAAAAGGCAAAACATTTAAAGATATATATTAACTTTTCATGCATAGGTAAAAATAGAATTCAAATGAAGTGATATTAAAGAATAGGTTTTTTTGCTTATGAACAGTCATGTTTCACAAAGGCATGTGTCTTTGTCCTTCCTAGTACTGTACTCACTTGGATGGATGATTATTATTTTTTTAAATTTTATTTTATGCAGTTAGTACAGGGTCTCACTATGTAGATCTTACTCATAGTGGTTCTTCTGTTTTCAGCCTCCCAAGTGTTGGGATTACAGGCATGTGCAACCACGCCCATCTCAATTGCTGTTTCAGTGCACCCCATGGGCAAGCATGGCTTGTGGTGCTGGGAATGGAATGCTGGTCCCTGAGCTCAGCCTAAGCAAGTGCTTTAGTCTGTTGAGCTATCTGGCCATCCCCTTCGATGGATTATTTAAATATCTCTTCTAATTTTTGATTGATGTTAATATTTTCACACAAAATTTTATGACCTAGATCTCAAATGACCCAGAAAAGTCTTCTGTGTTCAGAGATAGTTGTTTCCAATGATGGTAAAATCAAGAGGGCTCTAACTCCGTCAGAGGATTAACCAGTTGATGCCATCAAAAGGTGATGATACTATTGATAAGTAACAGAAATTCAGATGGTGAGGCTCAGAGGAAAGGAATGGGTCACAGGCATCTGACATTTGGAACTGTATCTCCTCTCTGGCTGCTTCCTCTCTCCTCCCTTGTTGCTTCAGAGCTTCCAAGAACTGGGAAGCTTTGTTGCATCAGACCTTTCTGCCATGAAGTTTCTGAGTCCATACAGGCACACAATAACAAAAAGAACTGACTATTGACTAATATCTGAAATCAAGAGCCAAAATTCAGCATTTCCTCCTATAAACTGTGCATGTCAGGTGTTGGTCCTACCCACGAGAAGTGATCTGCTAGTTTTGCATTTTCTAGTTTTCATGGGAACCCTATCATGCTGCATGGTGGGAAGCCTAGATAAGCAATTGTTTAGAACAATTTCTGCTTCTAACCAAGAAGCCCTATTGAAACGTGCAGCAACTAATTAGACACAATATGCAAATCAGTACTTTAAAAACTGTACTCAAGGCATCAAATGGCAACAATCTTTGAGAACCTGGTAACAAATTAGACAGGCCAAGTGATCATGATCATTCTAGCTCTCAGCATTGAGAAGGTCTTTGGGTTGTACATGAGGGCGAGGAGATAAGAGACACTGGTGAAGCGCAGGAAGCTCCCACACTTCAGGAGATTTTTTTTAAAAATTAATTTTACTGAGAAACAAATAGCAATGAGACAGTTTTAAAAACCGATGATAAGACAGTTACAATAATTAATACAGTACATATTGTTGTCTTTATAGTACTTATTCATAGTATAAGATGCAGACATGATATCCTCTCCAAACACTATTAGTACAAAGCTCTCTTTTTGTTGAATTAAGAGAAAGTAGCTGTGTATCTATCCTACCTATCTTGTATACACAGATACAAAACGGTCCTTCATTTGTATCCCCTTTTTTGTTTAGTTTTGTCAGAGATGGGTA
>NDGN011526695.1:4134-32290 GCA_002564285.1 Tympanoctomys barrerae
AGAGAGAGAGAGAGAGAGAGAGAGAGAGAGAGAGAGAGAGAGAGAGAGAGAGAGAAGAGGAGACACTCACCATTCATCAGGTATACGTTCTCATCCTTTGGCATGTAGCAGGCACAAATGTTCCACTATGGCAGAGAATGAGCAGACAGGCAGCTGCCCAGTGCAGCTGAGAGTCTATTTGGAGAAGTCCAATAATAAACAAGCTCACAAACTAGACTACAGTGAAAAAGAAATCATAGCAAGCTAGAAAGTATGGGGTGAAGGCTGGGGAATGTAGCTCGGCAGCACAGTGCCTGCCTGGCAAGTGCAAGGTCCTTGGTTCAACTCCTGGTACAAAAAAACTATAACAACAGAGTGTATGGGGAGAATACTTTTAAAGGACTCCGTAAAGAAATGATGCTTAAGCAGGGGCCTGAGGGATGAGCAGGAGCCAGCAACGGGAGGAAGATCTGGGGAGACAGCTGACAGCAGTGACAGCCAACATAGAGATCTCAGGGCTGGGGTGAGTAGGGGGCACTCGAGCACCAGGGGGAAGGCGTCTGGGCGGGAGTGCAGTGAATGAGGACAGCGAGGGGTAGATCTGAGAAGGGCAAGTCAGAGCAGAAGGTCTGCCCTGCAGATGAAATCCTATTCACCGCCTTCAGGGTCCCTTTTGGTGTCAAGCTTTCATTTCATCCATTGGTACTAGTGCTTCCACTAACCAGAGCGGGGACTGCAGTAAGCCCTTTAACCACATTATCTCACTTAACGCACCAAAGAAGCCTAGTAGGAGGGCACAGTGTGAAAGTGACATTGCTTGTTCGATTTCAGGAAACCCGCTCAGCCATTCTTGGGAAATGGCATTGTCTCTGTAAATCAGATAAAGGCTCAGGAGCCTGCATGGTGCAGCTCACATCATAGAAGGTGCTCCGAGAGTCCTCGGTGTAAAGCTGGGTTCTCTGGCTACAGTCCCCACTGGAAGCAGACTGGCTGGTGTGCAGCAGCTATGGCCCACAGGTGACTATGGTTAGACATGAGAAAAAAACACAAATGCAATTCCCTGCAGACTCCTCCAGGGTCAGCGTGGAAGGGAAAGAGACACCGAATAGCTCCTCTCCGCTCATGACCTTGATTGCTATAGTCGACTTGAACAGTGATTACTGTACCACTGCTCCAACTGTATGCCCCGCCTGGGTTGGGGGGGGATCCACAGTTTAGCTTCATATGGCTAAGAGGAGCATAAGCTGAAATCCCCTGCCTTGGCAAAGGGAAAGGTAGATCTCTTTTGCAAATTCCTCTGCCTGCGAGGAATGCCAGTTTCTTATTAACAAGAAAAAGAAATATGTGCTGACAGAGGAAGGGGGTATGAAGAAATACCAAGCACCTGCTTGCTTGGAACTTACGTTGTAGAGGAAAAGCAAAGAGGAGACTGAGGGAAGATCAAGCAGATGGAAAAGAGGAGGCCGCTTGTGATCCGGGGTCAGGATAGTTCTCCCTGAGACAGGACCTCTATGTGGTTCCTGAGAGGATGCAGAAAGCCAGGCAAAGGGTAAAAATTTCTGTATAGAGCACATCGAATTTAGCACACCTCCACTTGGAGTTGTTGAGGAATACAGCAAGGCCAGGGTAACAGGAGGAAGCGAAGGTAAAAGCTAGAAGTCAGCCCTGACCATGCAGGCCTTTCCTGGGTTATGCTAATGTCCTGGGAAGCCGTAGATGAGCGAGAGCAGGGCAGTGAAGCTTGGTCCACGGAAGGACCCCTGCAGTTGCTGCCTTTGCCAGCAAGGTGCCCGGGGCTGTGGAGGCACACGAAAGGATTCTGCAGCGCTGTCTACCTACACGAATACTGTACAGCTGCTGCTGCCACATCGCAAATGTGGGCCATTCATGGCAAAGTCATCCACAGTGCTGGAAAGGTAGGAACAACTCAAATGTCCATGAATCGATAAGCAGAATGTGGTATATTCATTTAATGGAGTATCACACAATCTTTTTTTAAAAAATCTTTATTCATTACAGGGTCTCACTGTACAGCTCAGACTCTTAGTAATCCTCCTGTCTCAGCCTCTCCAGTGCTGGGATTACAGACACACCAGTTTCAGTGGCAGGCATGGTGTGCCTGGGATTATGGGACCAGCATGGTAGTGATCCTCCTGTTTTCAGTCTCCCAAGTGCTGGTATTATAGGTGCATGCCACCACACCCAGTCTCAGTCACCCTCTCAGTACACCCCAGGCTAGGGCCAGCACAGCAAGTGGAGATCCAACTCTGGACCCTGCATCTGCCTAAGCAGATGCTTTAATCTGCTGGGGTATCTGGCTGGCCTTAGGGTACAGGGATTGGACCCAGGTTCTTGTGCTTGCCAGGCAGGCACTTAGACGGCTGAGCTATCTCCCCAGGCCTATATCATACAATCTTAAAAGGGAATGGCATTCTGATACATGCTACAACACGGATGGATCCTTAAAATAGCTTAAGTGAAATAAACCAGGTACAAAAGGGGGAATATATGATTCCATTTATGAGCTACCTGGAATAGGTCACATTCAGAAACAGTAACCGTGGTAGGGGAGGAATGCGGGCTTAGCATTAGTGGATATGGGTTACAGCTTGGGATGAGGAGAAAGCTGTGGAGGTCAACAGTGGCAGTGTTTGCAAGGATGTAAATAGGTAATGCTATGGAACCACACACTTAAAAATAGTTAAAATATTAAGTTTTATGTATATTTTAGCACAATTTTTTTAAGGCACAAGGCTAGAATCTAAAAATTAAAAGAATGGAATTTTAGGCAAAAGTAACAAGTGCTCAGTCCCTGACCCAGGAACGTGCCTGGTGTCCTGAAAGGCAGGGCTTTGGCTAACGTGGCTGGTGCACAACCAGGAGAGTGAGGGTGGAGGCTGATCATAGGGGTCAGTGCAGAATCCTGCAGTGCTCTCAGAGCTTGGGGGTTAGGTCAGGAGGCTCTGGAGGGAGCTGAGTAAGCGCTGGGACTTGAGGCATTAGGCAGACTTTGGCCAGAAATCCAAGGCAAGCAAGCCCTGAAGGAGTCTCAGCGGATCTTGGGGAGGCGGTGGCAAGTCAACAAGACATGGAGGATGAAAAACCCTCTCAGATTTAGAGGAAGAAGAGACGCAATGCTGCGGGGGAAGGACCTGGGGGGGCCAACATGTAGGAAAACCGGTGTCAGCCATGGGACTGACACAGGCCAGGGCAACCAGGGTCTGCTCAGCCCAGCTCCCGACCGGGGCTCTGCTGGAAGGCTTGCAACCATGTCAGTTCCCAAAACGGAACGCGCACTGCCCTGCCTGGGGCTAGAAGAACTGGAAGCAGGAGTCCTCAGCTCGCCGGCCTGGGCTGGGCGCGACTCCCCACGGAGGTCTGCGCCTGGGCCGGGCTGGAGAAGCAGAGAATAAGGAGGGCGCTTGCGGGGGTGGCAGAGAGGAAGGCAGCGAAGAGGATCCTTCGGGTCGCCGTGCAACAGGGAGGAAGCTGACAAGTGGGCAGCCATCGCCTTGCCCAGGACAGTGGCCCACACCGCGCCCGGGCACCCCGACTTTACACACACATTACTTGGTCTGGCGGACCATGCCCCTGACGTTTCAGCTCCCTGCTGTCAGGGCTGGATGGGCATTCACTGCCTCGCAGAGCTGGGCACCTAGTCGTGTCTGGCTCTGTGGCTGCACGGGAGACAGAAAAACTCCAGTCGCCGTGGGAACGGCTCCAAGCGCTGTGCCCGGAGGCAAATGTGGGACTGAAAGACGTTCGGACTCACGGAGGAAGGGCTTGCCCGAGAATAGGTCCCGCAGAGAGGTTCCGGTCACCTCCGCGCGGGTTTGCAGGGACAGCAGACAGGTGGCCCTCTACAGTTTACAAAGGGCGTTCACACTTAATGTCCAAGATCTCGGAGAGGAAGAAAACCGGGCACTGCCGATGGAACAGCGCGCGGGGAGCATAGCTGTAGCCCCATTTTCCTGCTGAGAACATAGGGGTCAAAGCGGGTCTGCAGGTCACGGGCCGAGCCGAGTGGGAATCCACAGCTCCGGGGCTGCAGCGCGGAGCTCCTGGCCAGGCTCTCGCACTATCTACATATCCCCGGGAGGTCAAAAACTCCCAGCAGTAGTCCGCGTAGGAGGTGGCCCTGCACGGCGCGGGTGTCCCCGAGCGCCCGGGCTTGCACGCACTCACTCCCAGCCACCGGCTCGCAGCCCGCACCAGTTAGCACCCAACTCCCCAACTCCGGGACTTTCGCAAAGCTCCCGCGGGCGGGGGCGCCTCGGAGGAGCGGGACGCACCATCGCAGCTCGAGAGGGGGAGGCGCTATGGCGCAGAATACCAGGGCTCCCCAGCGGACGAGGACGCCCCACAGGAAGACCCAAGCCAGTGCCGCCAGGGGTACGGCCACGGTTTCCGGGAAGGGCGGTGCTGGGCGCGTAGCGGGGCAGGCCGGGAGGCCGCGGTGAAGGCGGAGTCCCCCCCGCGGCGGCGGCGCGGTGGCGGCGCCTGGCTCCCAGGCCGGTGAGCGGCGGAAGTGCCGAGGAGTTGGAGCGGGGCCGGCGCCACGGCCGCTTCTGCTTGCCGAGCTGCTGCCGCCGCCGGGCGGACGGGCGGACGCGCGGAGCTGGGGGCGGCGCGGCGGGGCCGGCCGGGCGCGGCGGGGCTGACCGGCCCCGATGAGGCGGAAGGAGAAGCGGCTCCTGCAGGCGGCGGCGCTGGTGCTGGCGGCCCTGGTCCTCCTGCCCAACGTGGGGCTCTGGGCTCTATACCGCGAGCGGCAGCCCGACAGCACCCCTGGAGGACCCGGGGCGGCGGTGGTCCCAGTGGCCGGACAGGTGAGCGCCTCAGTTGCCTGGGACACAGGCGCCCCTCCTTGAATTCTTGTCTAGCCTGCGGATCCTTCCCCTACCTCTCTCTCTTCAGAGGCAGTGCCAAAGGGTCTGCGTTTCCCATTTAGCGGATTGGAAAGCTTGCGGCTTAGAAGAGGATAGGCACTTCTCCAAGGTTCCTGCCCAGTTAGAGACAGACAAAACTAGAACTCAGGACTCCTAGCACCTAGTCTGGGGCTCTCTTTCTTATCATGCCTTTCTTCCTTTTTTCTGTTGCCTCTGATACTCCCTGACCACTTCCACAATTCCTCACCTGCATTCCTGTATCCCAGGATACTTCCCTCTGCTGATGGAAGTGGAAATGCTGGTGCTTCTGTTTGGTGTGCAGATTCGCCCCCCCCCATCCCCCACCTGCTGATCCTGGTGTTTCCATCCAGATCAGTCCTTCTTCTGTTTTGCCACGTGCATAGGGACTCCCATATCTCCTATCCTCGTTTATTTGCCCCCTCCTTCCTTGTTAAGGTCCTGTGCATTCCTTGGGATGTGATAATCTTGCTCCCCATCGTGCTTCTGTTGGAGCTTCAGGCCCTTGGAAGTGGCTTAGGGCAGAGCTGCTGGACCTTGAGGAACTTGCCTTCCTTCGGGGCATCTGGGTGAGGAGCCTGTGGTGGAGGGATCCGAACATGTCCTAGAGCTCCTGGAGTCCAGTGCTCTGAGGCTGGAATACCAGATGCGCCCCCTTGTCTCCCCTGAACTGGTTAAAGGTAGTGTTTCCTATGGCCAAAACTGGGATCTTGGTGCCTCTTCTGAACTCACCCGTGTGTGTGTGTGTGTGTGTGTGTGTGTGTGCGCACACACTTGTGTGCATGTGGTTACACTTGCAGCTTTCCAAAAGCAGAGCCTGGTCATGTCACTCTGACTCTTGCATCTCCCGGCAAGCGTATTCAAGCTTGGGCTGTTTTATACAAGGAGCATTTCAGGGGCCCTTGTGAGCTTTTCTTGATCCATGGGAAGTGGGTAATTTGTGCACAAAGGTCAGGCTTGACTGGTACTTGGCTGGTGGGGTGGATGAGACAGACTTTTCTGGGCATTCTGGTGTCGTGACCACAGAGATTCTTTGCTACAGGGCTAATCTCTATGAGCTCAGCCCGCCACTCTGGGAATTGTTGCAAACCATCCTAGGAGGCCTGGTTGATCTTTCCAATCTAAACAGAAGATCTCACTGTTTAAAAACCAAGCACCCAACTCCTCTGCTAAATGCCTGCTTCAGACTGACAGCTGACTTTCACCTCTCTCCTGTAAATTCTGTACCAGTTGGGGCTTCCCTTCACAGTTCACAGAGCCTCTTTCCTCTTTCTACCCTGTGCCAGCAGAAGGCTCAAGGGGCCAGGGTTCTGTCCTCGGCTCTGACATTAACTTGCTGGCTGTGTCCCGCTCTTCCCTTACTTTCTCCATCTGTGAAATGTGAATATTGGTCCAGTGTCAGCATTTTGTCATGCCATTAGCGAATCAGTGAGGAGCACAGCGAGCCACCTTTTTTCTCCCCCACCCCCATTTCCCTGATGCTGGAGTCCCTGATAGTATCACTAGTTTTGGGGGTGCCATACTGGACATGCCCAAAGCCCAAGGGGGAGTGACCCAACCAAATGCACATTCTCTCTTGGAATGGATGACGCCAGTTTTAGAATAGCTCTTGACATTCTACCTCTGCCTGGAGAAAGCCCTCGTGTTTCATTTGCAGTAGAAGCCAGAGCCGTCCTGATTTTCATTTTCTATAGACCCAGATGTGCAGAGAGGAGGTCAAGGTTAACTGCCAGTTTGGCCTGAGCTTTCAAGATAAATTACTCACTTGTGTAAGAGGGCATTGACGGGATAAGGCAGCCTTTGGGGTGGAGGGAGAAGGGAACAACAGCTGGATCTGCTCAGAGCCCGGAGCTGGAAGAGCAAAGAGGCTCACTGGGCAGGTCAAGTTCTTGCTCATTTCTTTTTCTCTGGAATAGCATGAAGAAGAGGGAGCTGGAGTGGCAAACGGTGTGTGTGTTTGTGCGTGCGTGCGTGTGTGTGTGTGTGTGTGTGTGTGTAGGGGGTTTCCTGTCAACTGCTTGTCCTAGCTTTTAAGAAAACCTCCTTGCTCCCTGGGAGTAGCAGAAGGGAGTTGTTTCCCCACTGATGAGCTCTTCTAGGTGCTGCAGGATTCAGCATTCATCTGCTGCCTCGCAGAAGCAAGCTGCCAGATCTCCACACAGCCCCTGTTTGTTCCACTCTCCAGCAGATGCAGAGCCCCGGGCTTGAGTGGCAGCTGGCCTTGAGGGAGCAGAGCCGACTTCCCCTCTCGGGAGTAGCACTGTTCCATCCCTCAGCCCAGTGTCCTGCGGCATGCGCTTACTGTGTGGAGCTGCTCGCTGGCTCTCTCCACAGGGCTGACCAGACCTGAGAGCAGCGCCTGACAGCACCACTGTTGAGACTCAGCTCAGAGGCCTGTATTGCTCTTCCTGGTAGACATAACTGTGGCTCTGGAGGGAGTTCTGACAGGACTTTATCCAAATGAAAAATATATTCCTGTGGTTTGAGAGTTTTCTCCCCACTCTTTGAGCAGTCTTTTAACTCCTAGAGTCTGCCAGTGGATTGAAGAATAGAGTTTCAAATTAGGAGGTTTTGTCATTGTTGAAATGTAAGCCCTCAGAGCTGCGGTGCTGGATCTGGCTGGTTTTCCTCTAGAGCGAGCAAAGCAGGGCATCTGGTTTATAAAGGACGCCTCATGCTTCTGGGATTTTAGCATTCCTCTGACCAAAAAGTTGGTTTCTCAGAAAACTGCAGAACTAAACATGAAAAGCCAGCTTTGAAGCCATCGTTCTTGTAATTTGGGGTTCACTCTCATTGCTGGCCCCAATCTGCTTAACATCTTGGTTTAATTCTAGGGTCTGTTTCATATTCAAGGTTTAGAAACTGGTTACTAAAGACCCACATTAGGAAACTCTCTACAGTCCCTCCCACTCCTGAGCTGCAATCTGGAGTGAGAAATGATTTCATTGGGTAATAGTGTCTGTAGAAGAGAAGTTGGTGGGTTAATGGAATACCAATGACTTTAATTTTCGAGGATTAGTAGTTTTTCTCATGTGTCAGAGCTGAACTTTATTCTTAGAGCATCCCGAAATCAATACTTGTTGCCTCTTTTTTTTAGCCTTCCGGGTAGCAGAACCTTGCCCGCCAGAAAGTAAGTACCATGGAAACGTAGCCTGCGGTGATTTCTTTAATTTTCGCCAAGGGCCTGCCACCACTTAGGTGGCTAGTCACTTTTCTGTGTGCTTGCCCAGGCAAAATCTGATACCCGGCGGAGGGAGCTGGCATCCCTGCTTTTTTCCTGTCCTCCTGTGCTGTTTGCTTGGCTTCTAGTTCTCTCTTCTACCCTAAGCTTGCTGTGTGACCTCAACACAATGGCTTGACCTCTCTGGGCCTTGGATTTCTTATTCCTGGCCGGGGCAGGTATTGCCGATCAATCTCTTTTGCACTAAACCCAGACTTGGCCTTAGACTGTCTCTGAGTACTGATCCTTAAGCAGAGTTAATGACCTTGAAATTCATTTGTGGTGGTGGAAATAGATACTGTTAGTGCTTTTCCAATCTGTGTAACACCCTGGCTTGGGGAATTACGAAGAACAGTTTGGGAAGGTTTCTCAAGTAGGCCACCTACAGCCCCCCCAACCCCCAAGGCTTTGTTTGTATTCTAATGCTTAGGATGAGCCGCCTTTAATCTGTTCATACAGTGACAGGTAACTTAGAAAATAAAACCAGGGGTTAAAGAGGCAAAGGCCCATTTAAAAGATAACCATCTAGCCAGCTAATTGTAGTAGCTCTAGCCCAGAGTTAGCATCAGGATCTCAGCGCAGTGTGAAATAACCTCGGGCCAAACTTGGCAGCTAGCCGTCTGTCTGTGGGTCTGTCTGTGGTGGCTAACCACTGCTCACTGCCTGTCTGCAGTAGCTTCTGCGTTTTGCATACTCCTGACCTTCTGCTGCTCCTGTATGTGTCAGAGCCAGAATAAAGAGGGACTTAGCTAAGAGTCTGGCTTCTCCAGAGAGCCGTGTTCTCAGTGCAGTGAGGAGGGCAGGTGGCCTGCACAGGTCTGAGTTCCTGTGGGCAGGAAGTGCATCGTCCTGCCTTCCCCTCCTGGAAGTGGCCCAAGGAGATGCCCTAGTCAGCACATGGCATAATTTGGCTCCCAGAGGACATCTAGACCACCTCCCTCGTTTTGTAGGTATGAAAACAGAGGCTCAGAAGAGAGGAAGTCACCAAACACCTGTCACAGGGAGGCACGCAGCCAGAGCACAGGGCTTCCCAACTTCACTGCGAAGACCTCCCCCCACACGTACTCATATTTCATCCTTCTCTAGCCATTGTTTCTCTCTTGAACCAGGATTCTCACAGCAACTTTCAGAGCCCCCTACTTAAGGAGACCAATTATCTGCAGGAACTTACCCATCGTTTTTTCAAAATCATTTTTGGCCAATTTTCTTCCGAACATTTCATACTTTTGAAGTAGGTACAATGGCTAAAACTTTCATGTGGCCAAGGGGACCTGAAGGGAAGTAGAATTTAAAGGCTGTGTGGCATGGGGCACTATGACTGCTTTCCGTGGCTAACAGAGCTTACTAAGCCACCTCGGATCTCTATTTCAGTTGCAAGCAATGGAATGAGTTTGGCTGGGTAGGCTGAGGTTGCTTGTAGGATAGCACAGGTTCCTGTGACTGCAGTGGGCCTCAGGCGGGGTGTGACCCAGAGCTTTGTGGCATTGTCAGGTCTAGGGTTCTTTTCTCTGTGTTCTATTGGTTCTGACTTTATTTCTGTATGTGAGCTTTGTCCTAGACTGAGCCACCATGGTAGCTGTGCTTGGAGGCCTCACGTCGGTTCTGGAGCCTAGAGAAGACAGGTTCTGTCCTCGGGTTGCCTCTATAGAAGAGGAGAAGCATCTTTACTGTGTCTTCTAGCAGGGTGTCCTAGTATTCATGAGTTTTGGTCTGATGAGGTCACAACCAGTAAGACCCACTAGCTCAAAAATGACCACTCAGGAGCTAGCGCTGATGCAGTGTCCCAGGCAGCAGTCAGTCCCCGGGGCTCAGACTTGGTCCTGAAGAGAAAACCCCGCTGCACCCCCGCCCCTTCCCCCCAGGGCTCAGGGTTGAGCACCGAGTACGGGATCAGGAGGACCCTGTTCCCAACCAGTTCTGCCACCCTTGGGCTGATGGCTGTGAGCCTTGGTTTCTTATTGGGGAAAGCGCAGGTGCTAATGCTTGCCGGCACCCAAGGGCTGAGATAGCGAGCAGGGGAAAGCTGTCTTCAAGAGTTCTCTGGCCACCTCCTTTCCCTCACAGATGTCCTGGATGTGCCCTTCCCCATGCATGACGAAAGTCAGCCCATTGAAGATTTCTCTCAAGCTAAACAAGAACTTCTGTCTCTTCAGTTTGGACTTTTTTCTGCCTGGCCCTCTTAGCTGGAGGAGGCGGAGTGTTCATACTTTGGAAGCCAGAGGAAGCTAAACAGTTCTGCTTGCTGTGGCGGGTGGGTGTGTATTTATGCATGAGTCGCTGTCTCTCCATGTGTCTCCCTCCTCACTCTTATCTTCTCACGGTTCCTGTTTGCTGCCCTCTGCTGAATGCAGATAGGAGATGGAAGGGGAAAAAGCAGGCCTGTATCTTCTTCCCTTTCGTTGTAAGAGACTCCTGAGTTTTAAATGCTGAATTTTCCTTAGCTTCCTCTGCTGATGAAAGCTACAACATAAGAAAACGCTAATGAGAAGAATGATGGCCATGTGGATGGTAACGAGGAGGAGGATGCAAATAGCGATAATGGCCGTTACCACTGATTTAGCGCTTGCTCTGCCGAGCCTGTTACCCGTATGGCTCGCTAAATACTCCTACTTATAAATGGGCAGGAAGCAATGAGGGAACCGAAGCTCACGGTCGTGCAGGTACTTGGCTGAGGGCGAATGCAGCCTGTCATGGTGTGGCTGGCCTCCTTGCCTGAGTCTGAGCTCTCAGTGTCCTGTTCCTCCACATCTGGTGGGCCTGACGCCCACCCTGGGCCACCAACTCCTTCCATGAGGCTGCTGTGGGAACCCAGTTGTCTGAGCAGGGGGGAAAGACCTTTGTTCTATGACTATATCTCTTTGGTAGCCCAGGAGGTCACTTAGGGGTAGCGTGACCTTGAAGAGGCTACTTGGCCCCACTTTAATCAATATGCAGGAAGAAACACCCCAAGTCTAACACTTATGAGTTGCAGACACACAATGGGCTTTAGCAGAGGAAGTAAGCATGGCCTGAGCAACAGTTCTTGTGTTTCAGGGTCCTTCAGAATCCCCAGGAGGCTCTGGGGGCGGGGCACAACAGGGCCAGTCTGGAGTGGGCTGAACATCATGTACTTAAATCCTGTGGAGGGTCCCTGCAGATCGGCCTCTCCTTCCTGGGGGCCCACCCCGCCATCCCAGGAGTGCTTTGGGAATGGCACCCTTCTCTTCCTGGGCCATGCAGGTATCTGCTGCTTCCTGTGTTGCCTGTCAGCACCCGCAGGAGAGCTCGGTAGTGCCCATTAGTATTGGCAGTGTCAGATGCCCACAGATCGCGAGTTCTGGATCCAAGCAGGATGGGTGGGGCCCTTGGGATCCTTCTGCCTGGGCTGCAGGGACTGGCAGGCGCGCTCTGGTTTTATTTTCCTCCACTACCCAAAGTCCGCTGCCTTTCTAGGGCGGGGCTCTGCCTTCCTGCATGGTGCGGTGTAAGTGGAAGGGGGCTGAACAGGGGCCTCTTGGGAGTGGGTAGCACTGTGGACACTCTGTGAACCTTTTCCTTGAGCTGGCAAAAGCAGAGGGGAACAAATGACATTGGCATTCAAACTGACCTGCTTGACTTGCTAGCTCCATGCCCAATGTGGGGGCTCCTGGCTCCTCTTGAGTGAGCACAGTGACCCCTATTTTTTCATGTTCCTATGATGATTAAATTAAAGATGGAGTAAATGAGGTGCAGAGAGGTGAAGATAGAAGGCCACACGAGTGACAAACAGGCCTGCAGGTCTACTGAGTTGCCTTCCTCTGCTGCCCCTGAGCGCAAGATCTTGAATAAGTCCAAGGGTCTGCCAGTTATCACTGGGGACCCAGGAGCCTGGGCCTTGGATTTGTTCTTGGCTCTGCACAGCTCTTCCTTAATCTGAATGCTTGGCTGCCGTGCCTGGGCAGGGATGGATCACAGCCAGAGCTGGTGCTGCCTGGGTGCCGCACGCAGGCAGCCTCCCGAGAGCCCGGATCCCAGGTCTTGCATTTGGGTGGGTCGGCGCCTCTGCGAGTTGCAGATGTCAGCCTGCTCCACAAGACTGGCTGCTGAGCACTGGGCTGAATGCAGGGGTCAGTTGGGGGC
Source organism: Tympanoctomys barrerae (assembly GCA_002564285.1). Classification (NCBI taxonomy): domain Eukaryota; kingdom Metazoa; phylum Chordata; class Mammalia; order Rodentia; family Octodontidae; genus Tympanoctomys; species Tympanoctomys barrerae. The sequence continues at coordinate 16,339 of NDGN011526695.1, forward strand.
TGCTGGAGGAAGGAGGTTTCCCAAAGGGAACAGCTTGGAAACATCTGGGGGAGAGGGTGAGAAACTGGCTTCCTGCTGCTGAAGCACTGTGTATGTTCTCGGCTCCAAAGTGTTGCATGTTGCGTGTTTCCTCCTGTGTGTTGATCAGAGCCCGCTGCTGACCGCTAGAATGTGTCCGTGTGTGCGTGTGCATTTGAGAAATGGCCACTTTCTAAGTTTGGTGCCTAACTTTAGCAAAAAGTTGATGATTCTGTTCTTGGAATACCAGGGTCCATCTTCCTGCTAATAATCCTTAATAATCCTTAATGGCTGTGTTCTTGAGAGCTCCTTGTATTAATTTATTTGACCTTTACATTAAAAAAATAGACCTTAAGAGAGGCTGTATCCTGCTAGCCCATGGGTATCTCCCCTACGTGGGTATCATATGTCTCAGTACTGGCCCAAAGACGCTTGGATGTTATTTTTATATTATTTTATTTTGGATGTATTGTCTTTAAATGCTAGTTGCCAACACCTAAACATCGCAACATTTCATAGTCTTAGAAACAATATCTTATTTTGGCTTTCTGTAGTACAGCCGGAAGTCCGGCAGCTGGACCTGGGCTCTGGTGGCCTGACAGCTTGCCAGGTCTGGGTAGCAGCTGCCCCTCTAGGCAGCCCTCCCTCTGCACTTGGCCACGGCCCTGCCACTCTGTGTCTCAAAGCTGGCTGCCTCATCCTGTCATAGAACCGGACCAGCCTCCAGAGGCACTGGGCTGGGAGCCCTCCGCGCAGTGTGCAGGGCTCCTGCTGGTTCTCTGTCTCCCCGTGGAGGCAGGGCAAGGTGTATGGGCTCCCTTTAAAGGCCTGAGAACTGAGGTTTAAAGAGCGCAAGTGACAAGACTCGTGGCAGAGCCAGTCAGTTAAGGGTGAGGCTTCCAACTCTTAAAACTAACTTGCTTTCCGGGAGGCGGGTGGGAGGAGATGATTCCTTAGAAACGTGAATATGTTATCCTTTGGGCTTTGGGCGATTCCTGCTCCATCTCAGTCTAAGAAACTGTTTTCCTTGCCCCTCTGTGTCCCTAGGCCTCTGAGTTTGATACCGCTTGTTCCTGCCCTGTAGGGTAGCTGTGAGTTTGTCAGCCATGCTGTGGGTACAGAATCCACTTTGTCTCCTGTCTCGGGCTTCCTGGGCTAAAAGGACACTAGAATGCGCAGCCCTAGCATACGAGGAATGTGAGGATCCTACACACTGTGAGGGAAGGCCGGTTTCTAGCAGAAGTGGCTCTTGCTGTATCCTTTTGTCTGAGAAGACCCCCACGGTGTCTGGGGCTTTTCTGCAAAAGGACCTGTGTGAGTGTGCTTTGGGCCCTGGACCTTGCACTCTTTAGGCCGCTCTGCTGAACATAGCCCCTTTGCCTACAGCGCCTTGCTGTTCAGCCCAGTGTTCAGGAGCCTTCCTTCAGGTTCTGGGAGGCCCACTGCATGGCTGCGGGGCAGGGCTGGGGCACCGCCAGACATGGCAGCCAGCCCTGGGCTGAGCCGGCTCTGGATCCGTGCCCTAGCTCTACAGCAGGAGTAGCAAGGACCACTTATTGAGCACCTATTGCGTGCCAGGCACTGTGGCCGTCTCGTTTCCTTAGCCCCAAGACACCAGGAAATGACTGCCTTTTCTTGTCAGCGTGCGGCAGAACAACTGAGGCTTGGAAAGTGTAAGTGATTTCCCAGGCACGCACAAGAAACAAGCGTGGGACTCCAGCCCGAATCTCTGACTCTCAGACTCGCGCTCCCCGCCGCCCTGGCTGGTTGACTCCTCCGGGCAGCCATTTCCTCATTCGCAAAGTGGAATTTGCCTTCCTGATGTGTGAGCAGAGTGCAGAGAAGAGGGATTTGCCGGCTTCCCAAACTCTGCCTGCCACCTTGCCTTGGAGCCTGTCAGATGAGGCCAGTTGCCTCCTGCCTTCCGGCCTCCACTGGAGGGTGGGGCTCCTGGCAGCGCCCTGTGGGCCTGGGGCGCCCTTCCCTCTGCTCCCCTCCCCGGCCTACTCTCCTCCCTCCTGGCAGCACGAGAGGCAGCTGAGGGCTCCAGCCGCCAGAGCTCTGCCAGGGAACAACGGGGCACATTAAGAAGCCTGCCAGGTGCCAAGTCAGAGGTATTAAAGGGACATTTGATTAGTTTTAACCCTAATTGTCAGGCTTTGCTTTTTTTTCCCATCTTCTCTGCAAGCTGTTAAGGCGCATACGAGCCCTGGTGTAGATTTCCTCCCTGCAGTTCTGTGGCTTCCCTTTAGCTGTGGGCATGAGTGTACCCTCCTTCGCCCCCTCCCACTGCCACCCTGTGCCCCTCCCCCACATCTTTTGTGTCTTATGTGTGTTGCCAACAGCAAGTAAGATACAGATGAGGGTCCAGAAGCCGCAAGTCCACTGTCCTGGAAGCCGTGATTGTAAGAGATTATATGTTTCATCTTGTCGGGTCTCCCTCAACCTTATCCCTGCCACATGGGCAACGGTCCTTGGCATGAACAGTGCTGCTGGTGGGGGCCTTAGTCCCCCTGGCTCTACAGGGTCCTGGTTTGCTGTCGGTTAGGTAGAGCATTTCCCAAGTGCCCTTTGCTCAGCTTTTCAAGCTCCTCTCAGATCTTTCCTTTACCAGAAAGCCTTCTTGAATCTTTCCAGTTAGAATCATCTCTGCCTCTTGGAAGTGCTTACAGAACTTAATTTGTACAACTTTAGTGGCACAGATGTTATAATGCCTGTGCTTTGCACTACCCTGGGCAAGAGGAAGTCATGTCCCAGGAGCCTTCCCAGCAGGGCAGCCTCCAGTGAGGCTCCAGCTAGAGAAGAGAGGGCCCGGAGAGCTGCCGAGTGGCCACGGCTTCCTGCTGGCCATCGAGGCTCCATTCCCAAATGTGGCCAGTGTGCTGCCTGTGCTCTTTTAGATGAGAGAATAATCTCAGCTTTGTAGACAATACAGTCTCAGCTGCTGCTGTTCAGTCCTGCTATTGAAGTGTTCAAGGGGCTGTAGGCAATACATACACAAATGTGTTGTGTTCTAATAAAATTTTATTTGTAAAAACAAGCAGTATGCTGTATTGGGTGGGCCATTGTTTGCCAACCTGTATTCTGGTCTCTTCCAGCCGGAGGAAGCCTGGGTTGTGAGGCAGGAGCTTGAACCTTCAGGTGGGGTACATCTTCAGTTATATTACCTGGGCAGCCCCAGCTCCAACAGTGCCTCGATTTCCTGATATGTCCAGCGTGTTACCTGGGGGAGGGGGTGACTTCTAAGGTTCGCACCAGCTCTTGATACTCAGGGAGGCCTTGAATTCTCTCCCGGATCTCATCTGCCTGCCTGTCTGAGTCTGTCTCTGAGCTGGAGACCAAATCCCCCGTTTCCTCCCAGCTGCCCACTCGCCATTCTGTCTTGCTTGCATCCTGCCGTGGCTCCGGGACCCCCACCCCCACCCCATCACACTCCGTTCTTTGCATGCAGCCAGAGAGCACTCTCACCATGTAAACAGAGGCTCTTCCCCCTTATCTAACCCCCCCCCACCAGTGGTTCACCACTGCTGTGCTGAAAACATGCAGGTCCAACTCCTGCCTTGTCTGGTGTTGCTTACCCATCAGGCCTTCTGTTCCCATCCCCACGCTTGGCACACTTCCGCCATATTGGGTTCTTGAGCATCCAGTGCCTTCTTCTCTCAGGACCTTTGCCCAAGGAATCTCCTTCCCAGAGATTGTTGCATGGCTGCCTCCAATCCCTCCCCCTGAGAGGGACCTTCCTTGAGTCAACCACTGGAAGTAGCTCTTGCCTTGTCACTCTCAGGATCTCTACTTGAATTGTCCACAAAGTAACTTAGTGCTGTGTTTCTTTAGTTCTCTGCTTCTGTAGTGCCACAAGGGCAGGAACCTCGCCTTCTTATTTACTACTATAGTGAGGTCACATTGTAAGTGCTCAGCAGATGCATGTTGAGTGAAGGAATGAACAGATGGACACATGCACGCCTTTCCCACTTACCTGTCCTGGCAGGGTTCCTGTGGCCATCCCCCTGCTTCCCATTGGGACACCTTTCTCTTCTTGGTGCTGGGAGATGCACACTTTCTCTTTTGGTGGCCTGCATTCTTACAGCAGGGAAAGAAGTAGACTTCCCTCACCCCTGGTGAGGTCGGGGCACCCCCACTGTTAGCTCCCATGGGCAACAGCCGAAGGCCTGCTGCTGAGAGCTTTGCTAGGAAGCTTCTCGCTGTTCTCTCACTTTGTGTGTTTCATCCACATGGCTTGCTTGGCGAGATCTCTGGGTGAGGATCCCTTTAATTCTCCCTCTCAGACATCTTTAACAAATGAAATAAAGTCTCTGGGATTATATTTTTTTTTCTCCATTTATTCTTGAGAATGTGGAGCCCTGCTTGATTCTTTCGGGGACATGTTTGTAGAGGTGAGGTTAACTGTCTCTTTGGTACAGAGAAGTGCTGGTCGCTAGTGCCTTGGTCTTTCCCTGGGCCCTGCTCCCGTGAGGGGACAGATGGAGTCTTCCAGATTGAATTGTATCCCCCAAAATGTTACATGAGAGCCCTCAGCCCCAATACTTCAAGATGTGACCATATTTGGAAGTAGGATAGTTGTAGTTGTGACCAATTGAGATGAGCGCATCCTGTGGTTCCTCTCGGCCCTTAATCCCAGGTGATTGATTGGGGTCCTTATTGGGGTCCTTATAAGAACAAGAAAAGAGGAACAAAGGAGGAGGAAGAGCAGCAGAGACGGAGGCAGAGGTTGCAGCGGTGCTGTAGTCATTCTTGGAACCCCCAGGGCTACCAGAGGCAGGGGTGGTTGTCTACATCTCTTCTTGCTGCTTCCATTGCTTTCTAATTCATGGAAAAGATCCTCCCTTCCCATGGAGGATTAGTGTATTACACTGCAGGTATGTGTTCTTTAAGTAAGGCCCCTTTCTTGATTAAGAGATCAACCTCTTTTTTAAATAGCTATTAGCCTTGAACAGGAATGAATAAACACATGACAAAAGCTGTTTTACTGTTTTCTGGTGCCCTTCACTTTGTTCTGAGTTCCAGCTACATTGATTTCAATAATGTGTTTTTCTGTTCTGTGTCCCAACTAAATTTTGTAGAGGTGAGGTTAACTGTTCAGTGTTCCAACTAAATTTTTTTATTTTGGGGATTGCTGCATGGTAGACAAAAAAAAAAAAACTGGCCACGGCCTTCAGGGCAGGGAGAAGTTAGCTGCACAGGAGGGGATCATCCAGGTGCTGTGGGTACCAAGGTGGGCTCAGCCTGGCAAGATCAGAAACGACTTCTGGAAGCTGCTGATTGGAAGGGTGGTCCCCAGCAAGGTTAAGACGTGCACAATGTGTGCAGAGTAGGACTGGGGCCTCTCGGGTTCCAAGGCTAGTACTGAGGAACTATTCCAGCAATAGGAGGCAAGCCAGAGTCAGTGAAACATCAGATGTTTGCCAAAGAGTATCAGGGAAGGTGGGTGAGGGCCGAATCACAGGGTCTCCTGTTGCTAGGCTGGGGAGGCTGGACCTGAGGAGGCCGCAAGGCTGTTTATGGCTTTGAGCAGAAGATGAGTGAAATGGAGGTGCCTCAGAAGATAACTGTGGCAATGCAGGAGGCAGTGGAAGCAGAGACACCAATCTAGAAGCCATTGAAGTAGAAGGAAAATAAATTCATTCATTAATCCACTGTAAGGGAACCCTGCTAGGCAGGGAGCACACCAAGCCATAATTTGCTGCCTCTGAGCTCAAGCTGCTCGCAGTAATAATAACTATTGCTGGCTGGTTCCCCTGAGTGCAGTGCTAAGGACTTCGCATGTGCTATCATTCTTAGTCCTCATAGCAACCCAATAACATGTGTACCATCATTGTCCCCTTTATAAATGAGGGCACTAAGCTCCGGGGGATGAAATACTCGGCCCAAGGTTTGGGTTCTGTTTATGGGAGAAGCTCCTGGTGGCCTGCAGTCCTGAGCCTCCTGATGATGGAATCCTGGCGAGGTCTTTCAAGGACAGTGGGGTTGTCTAGCCAGGTAGCTCAGGCTGAGGGTTAGGTAGAGAGCAGAGGGGACCACCCAATGAGAGAATCGGAATGGCGCGTGCAGGGTCTCCCCACATGGAGTGTGGCTGGCTCTTAAAATGTGAGCTGGTGTAAGACCAGAGAGGCTGGGTGCAGGCAGGCCCAGTTCGTAGGCCAGACTTCATCTTCCCCTCACTGTAAACTCCTCGCTGGTCCTGAGGTCAGGTGGCCCGATCCGCCTTCTCAGGGGCCTGGTATTCAAGAACATTGATGTCCACAGAGTCCCAGGAGCCCACCGGGCGAGTCACCAACAGGTGTCCGTACACAGGGACACAGCAGCCCCACAGCGGGCCCTGGACGCCCCCCACCAGGCCCGGGGCCCAGCCCGTGCCCCTCAGCCTGCTGCACTGCTCCATTGGCGTGCACCGTTCTGCTCCACTCAGCGTGTCGCCGCCCAGTCAGTGTCTGACTGGGTGCTGCGTGTGCTCCAGGTCGGTTCTCTGCTGAGCACTTGACACTCCAAGAGGAAAGGACTCGTCCCTGCCCTTGAGGGCCAGCTGGACCTTTAGATGACTGCAGGGCAGTCGGCACAACCCGCGAGACCTTGAAGTGCAGGAAGGCCACACCGTTGCCTTCAACTGGATCCTTCCCGTCACCTCTGTGCTTGCCCTCCCCTGTCCTAAGCTCTGGGCTTGTGAGGCTTCAGTTTGGACCCCAGGTTGGTCCTTTACTAGCTGTTTGACACTGTTTCCTCACTTCCTCTCTTTAAAAATGGGCCCGATGATAGGACCTCCTTCATGGGGTACCGTCGGGATTAAGTGATTTCCCAGGCACAAAGCCCTTGGAATAGTGCCTGGCACTGGGTTGGTGATTCGCAGATTCCGTTATCAGCACCTCGATCCCGTAGCCTACATCTTCAGTATTAGGTACATTGTAGGACTCAGAGTTATATGAATCAGGTCGGTTAGCAGGGAGAAATCACATGGTTTTTGAGCACAGGAATTTTCAGAAAAAGAATTAACTATAATAGGAAAGGAGAGTAATGAAAGATTGGCTAAGAGGGAAGAATGAACTCTGAAGAAGATGGGAAGGTCAGCTATGTAGGGGCAGCCGCACTGCCCCTAGGGTGAGATAGCCTTCGCGGAGGGGTGGGTCCCAAAGACTCCCTGCCCACCAGCTGAGGTCCTGACCGCGGGGACAGCACAGTCACGCTTCCTGAGCCCACAGAAGTTGCTGTGGCACTGTACCCGTGAGACTTGCTGAAAAGCCTCCTGCTGGGTGCCAGGCAAAGAAATTCATGGTGCGGTGTCTCCCAGAATGCATTCTGCCAAAAATCACGCAAAGGGGTGGGTGCTGGGGGAGGCTCCTGGTGCCAGCTGTTCCAGGCTGCTGCTCACTGCAGGACCGGGGCAGTGAGAAGCAGGTCCTGCGGGAGTGGGCATGGGCAGGCTCTGTACCCGTCGGAGCCTGGTGCCAGAGAAGCTGCCCTCACTGCCTGCATGGTGATGGCGAATGTGGCAGAAGCAGGACAGGAAGGAGCCCATCTCCCCCCAGCATCTCCCCTGCGTCTTCTACTGACTACCGAGGCTCATCTCGCTGGCAAGGGAAATAAGTTTCAGCGCCCAGCACCACTGTTTCCCCAGGGCGCAGTGAAGGTGGCTTTGGAGCTGAGAGGGGACACACTGATAACTGTCTGTCTTAGTTTGGACTACTGTGATAAAATAAGTTGGTTTAAACGACTAACTTCTATTTCTCATGGGTATGGAGACTGGAAGTCTCAGATTAGGGTGTCAGTACAGTCAGGTTCTTGATGAATACCCTGCTCCTGGTCTACAGATGTCTACTTTGTCGCTGTGTCCTCCTGTGATAAGTACGTATTAGAGAGATACAGACAGAGACAGCCCAGGGAGGGGGCATTAATCTCACTCAGAAGAGCTCTACCCCAGAAGCTCATTACCACTCAAAGCCCCTACTTTCTAATATGGGTAGGGAGGATCTCACATATCGATAGTGCGCACATTCAGCCAGTGCTTTAGGAGGTTGGTTAGCACAGCGTGTGTACCTGTTGCATAACAGCCCTGGTAGGGTCTACAGTAGCTCCTTATAGTAAAACACATTTCCTCCCCCCGTGGCCAAAATGTGTTCACACTAAATGGGTGAGTAAAGACTATTAATAGCCACATGTCTATTCAGGTCAGGCTTTGTCACTAAATGAGTTATTAAGAAAAAGTCACTACAGAAGCCTTCTGGGTTTGGGGATCGAGGCTGAGGGCCGGTTGACCTGTACCATTTCCATCACCTTCCGCGCTCAGCGGGCACAGTGATCTTTTGGAAACGTAAATTATACCACGGGCTCTCGTGGGAACTCACAGCGGCTGCCTGTCCTAGGATCACAGTTAAGCCGTGTTCCAAGCTCTCTCCCGTAGAGCACTTCCAGCCCTGTCCTCCAGCCTCACGGATCTTAACCAAGCTTCTGCCGCCGGGCCTTGGCACGTGTCCCTCTGCCTGTATGGGGGAGGCTTTCTCCCCCACCCCATAGACATGTGGAGTCTTCTTGGCTGACACCACCTGTCCCTGAGACCTCAGCTCAGGTGTCCTTACTCAGGAAACCTTGTGGACTTTTTCTAGCTCTCATCCCACTCAGGGTTTCTTCCTTTAACTGTGTCAGTTTGTGATTTTACAAACTTATAACTAGTGGTTATTTGACTAATGCATCTCCCTGTTGAACTGTAAGTTCTCTGAGGACAGTGGCCCCGTCTGGGTGTCTTTTCCAGCACTATTTTATCCCAGGTGCTTGTACATGACATGTTCAATGAGTGAGGAAAGGAATGAACAGCTTGGATTCAACCCTGAACCAGGGAAAAAAGAGTCATAAAGAACATTGCTGGAACAATTAGCAACATTTGGACGTGGACTGTAGGTTAGATAGGATTATTGAGCAGTCTTGAATTTCCTGATGTCATCATTATTAGGAAATGTGCATTAAAGAATTGAGGAAAGGGAGTTACTATGTTTTCTGTTTTCTCTCAAATGGTTCAAAGTTTTAGATAGACCAATGGGGAGGGAGGGCAGGAGAGAGGGAGGGCGGGTTATGCATGTGGAGAATGGGTATAGCCAGTACAGAGGAAGGGTGCACAGGAGTACTCTGTACTTTCATCCTCTCTGCAAGTGTGAAAGTGTTTCACAATAATTTTTTGTTTTAATTCAGTGACTGGAAGTGAATGAGGAGAAAGAGTGAGGGGGAAAGGGGGAGAGAGGAGGAGGAACAGAAGGAAGCGGTGGGAGGGACAGCTCTAAGGGCAAAGGTGGAGGGCTGTGTGGCCGCAGCCTGCCGGGAGGGAAGAGCAAGCCCTAGAGCACTGTGGAGATCTTTCCAGGGGTGGAGTTCAGCCCGCCTCACCTTGAGGGCCTCATCCACATTTTCCCCTTTTTCCTTTTAAAAAATGTGGTTTTTTAACATATTATCTGTTTGTGTGTGTTAGTTTCATAAAATACTGTTTCCTTGCAGTGCTCTTGCGCATGCGCCCTCATCTCCACCCTGCCTGTCCCTCACTGTCCTCCCTGACACCCTCTCCCTGCTGCCTCCTCATGTCTGTGGTCTCCTGCCAGTAGGTCATCTTGCCGACGGTTTTTAGTCTATGAGAAAAGTATGTGTCACTTGATTTTTCTGAGTCTGACTTCCTTCGCTTAACACAATGATCTCCGGTCCTATCCATTTTGCTGCAAATGGAAAAATGTTGCTTTTCTCTACAGCTGAGGTCTCCGTCATGTGTATATGTGCAATTTTTCTTTCAGCCTTGTATTACCACATGCCTGCAGCACACGGCTGCATTTCTCCTGGGGGGTTGGCACACACCTTCCACCCCTTCCTCCCTTCCCTCCCCCTCCTTCTGATTCCTGGTCCCCTCCCCTTTTGCAAAAGCTCTGTCTCCCCCTTTCCTATTATCTGTCTTTTATTTTGTTTTCTGTTTATAAAGGGGTTTCTCATAGAAGGCAGATCAGGCAATATTTAAGCTCATGCATCTGATTCATTTCACTGCACATTTTGACCTCAGCGTGCATCCTACAGGTGACCCACCTCTCCCGCTTCGTCATAGAGCCATCCTCCATCATCTCTACCACAGTCATCTAGTGCTGGCACATGGGGTGGTACCATGTAGTGATTAGGAACCGGGTCACAGCAGACATGGCTGTGCAGGCACTTCTGTGGCGTGCTGATTTGAATTCCTTTGGCTGCGTACCGTGTCATATGTCTCGATCACATGAAGCCCAGTGGCCTCAAATCCTCCGTCTGATCCTTTTGTTGTTTGAAACGAGATCTCACCATCTTGCCCAGGTTGGTCTTGAACTCCTAGATGCCTGTCGCTGGCCTCTCAGCTTCCTAGTAGCTGGGATTATAGTGCATACAGCAGTCCAGGCCTGGTTTCTTGTTTGGCTCAACAATAAGATGACTATTATCCAAGTGTGTGGGCTGGAGAGATGGCTCAGTGGAATAAACACTGCCTTGGCAAGCGCAAGGACCCGAGTTCAGTCCCCAGTACCAAAACTATTATCCAAGTGTGTGGATTTTTCTTCTGCCCTAAAACTGATATTCCTGTCGTCTTCTTCCTTTTAAGCACACTGTGTGTTTCCTATTTTCATTATGTACTACTGTATAGAAAACCCTCCTACAATGTGAAGCCTTAGAACACACATTTGTGCCCTCACAGTTTTTGTACATAAGTAATTTGAGCTTTGGCTGGGGAGATAGCTTAGCCCGCCTAGCAAGCACAAGGACCCAAGTTCAAACCCCACACATCACACTGTGCTGGCCCCGAAACTGGGCCTGGTGCACAGACCTGAAATCCCAGTGCTGGGGAGGCTGTGACAAGAGGATCACTGTGAGTCCAAGCTGTGTAGTGAGGCCCTGTATTAAAAGAATAACTTTTTAAAAACAAGAATAATAATTTGGGCTTTGCTGGGAGATTCCAGATCAAGGTCTGTCCCAAGGCTGCAGCCAAGATGTTGGCCGGCTCCCCAGGCCTTGGGAGTCTCAGCGGGGGCCAGGCAGTGAACCTCAAGACAGCACCCTCCATGGCTGTTGGCAGGAGACCCCCGTTGCTCAACATGTGGACTTCTCCATGGTGAAGTTTTGCCACGTGCTCTCGGCCAAGCACATGATCAGAGAGAGCCAGCGCCACAGTGCTGACCTAACCCAGTCTCTGAACTCATGTGTTGCTTTCAGTACTCAGTTCTATCAGAAATAGGACAAAGCTCAGCCCATGTGGAAGGAGAGAATCAGACTCCACCTCTTGAACAGAGCAGTGTGAAAGCGTATGGGAGCATTTTAAAATGACCACAGTTTCTGAGAGGGTGTTGCGTGCTTGCCACTGTAAGTGGAAGAAGAGACTCGGGGCACAGACCGGGTGTGCCCTCTCAGGGCTCACATCTGTCGTGGGAGTTAGAAGCGCCCTGACCTTCGTCTGAGGAGGGCCATGGTCGATTGCTTGAGCGCGTTCCCAGGAGAGCAGTATAGATGCTGGCACAGGGGAGCTCCCGGAGGAGCCCGGGCCTGCCTGCATGCTGAGCTGCTTTCCGTCTGGCTTCCAGCAAGAGCAGAAAGAGTGTTTGAGGGCTGTTTGCTTTGCAGTCCGGCTGGTCTCGAGCTTCCGCGCAGCCCAAGTTGGGCTTCATGGCCGCGGCCCCTGGAATGGAGGGATCGCAGGGCCCTGCCCGCTTCCCTGGTTCCTGGTCCTATTGATGGCGTCAGGCAGTGAGCGGGAATCATGACGGGAACAGCCGCACGTCTCCGCGGCCGAGGTACTATGCAGGCTTGCACATCGCGTGCCTTGGGATCGTGGGGCAGGGCAGTCCTGATGCTGAGTGCTTCACTGACCGAATTGAATGCTGCAAACCAGCTTCTGGGGTGATTTCCACTGTCACCACTGTACAGATGACAGAAGTGAGCCTAGAGAAAGCAGGCGCCTCGAGCAGGGAGGCACGGTAGTAAGCGGCAGTAAGACCGCAGGCCTGGCAGGCAGACCTGCAGCTTACATTCCAGCTCCTCTACTTTGGAGCTCTGAAGTTTTAAGCAAGTGGCTTAAAACTGCGTCTCGGTTTCCTCATCGGTAGTGTGCGTGTAGAGCGGTGCCTTCTTCCAGCGCGGCGCCTGGTGTGTAGTGAACACTGGCTGCTGGCGCCCCTGCTGGCAGCTCGGAGCCAGGCACACTGCTGTGCTGTCCCCCGAGGGCTCTGTAACAAGGGTTGGGGTGGGAGAGGCAAATGCAGTGAAGGCCACCTGCCTGTGTGTGCGGGAGGAAGATGGGAAAACAGCATGTCCAGGCAGGATGGCTGGGCAGGTCTGCGTGGCCCAGTGTCCCTGCTTGATTTCCACATGGCCACACATGCTTCCAGCGGTGCTGTGCGTCCCCGCCTCTGCACAGGCTCACCTGGGCTTCCGGAAGCTGGACTTGAGTTGTCAGCTTTTTCCAGAAGCACTTTTCCTGTTGAGGAGCAAGGGACACTAGTCTGGTTAACCATGTAAGGCAGCCACGGTGCAGGTCTGTTCTGTGTTTGTTTTGTTTGAGACGAGGTCTTACTTTGTATCTCAGCTGGTTTGCCTGCTTTATTTATTTGTTTGTTTGTTTATTTGATACAGGGTCTTGCTATGCAGTTCAGACTTGTCATGCTTGGGGGCTGGCATGGCATGCAGTACGAGGGATCAAACCTGGGTCCTTACACTTGCCAGGCAGGTGCTTAGTCCACTGAGCCATCTCCCCAGCCTTAGCTCAGGCTGGCTTTGAACTCACTTTGTAGTCCAGGCTGGCCTCAAGCTCCAGGTGATTCTCCTCTTTCAGCCTCCCAAATACTAGGGTTACAAGTGTGCAGCACAACACCTGGCTCATGCTGTGTGTTCTTGAACCATTTACTAAACCTTTCTGGGCCCTGTAACTCTCTTATACCCATCCCCCTTCAGAGTTCTCCATCAGAAGGACAGAGAGGATGTGCCAGGTCTGAGGACCCCTCCTCCCCTTCCAGCCAGTAAAAAAGGGGGTTTCTTCAAACAGTTGGAACACAAAAGAGTTGTTTGGTGGGAGCTACTCCTCCCTACCCATGGCCTCCCACACCCTCCTTGCTAAAACATGTTCAAGAAGAATCAGATTTGATCTGATTTCTGAGGCTCAAAACAAAATCAAGAGCCAGTTGGTTCTCCGTCTGAAAATTTACTTCCGACACCCAACCTCGGGCCGTGTTGTCTAGAATGAATCTGTTTTCCTTTCTAGTGGATTGGTGTTTGTGGCCTGCGCCACTTTACTATGGGACTCAGCTGGACTGTGATCCCAGAGCCCGCAGGCGCTCACCCCTGTGGGAGCGACAGACCCAGAACTTCCTCCTGTTCATTTCCTCACTTACACTGAAACACTTCCTTTTTCAGCTTTAAAAAAGGGGACTAATTCTTTTCTTCTTAAAATGTGGTTCAGATATGCATAAACCATTTTTTAAAAACCGACTGCGCGTCCCTGCATGTTCATTATCCAGGGAGGTGACGAGCCAGCGCGCCCGAGTCGTGCCACAATGTGACAGGAGGAGAGCGAGCAGGCTCTGTGCAGGACGCTTGCTCACAGCCTCTCCCGCTCCATTTTCTCATTGTTCGACTGTCTTGTGCAGAAGACACAAAAGAGAGAGGAGGAGGGAGGAGAGGAGGAAGGAAGGTGGCAGAGGGAGCCCTGGAGCAGCGGTGATTTCAGATGTTCTCCAGCGGTTTGGCCTCCGAGCAGTTGCTTATGCTGAGCCCTCGCCCCTCCTCTAGAACGGGCATAGTAACTACAGAGCGGTGGTCGCGATCACGTGGGAGAACACGTGGGAAAATGCTCTATGCATCGCGCGACACCCTCATGGGCACGGTGATGGGTGTGCAGCTATGTGTGACTTGTGTGATTTTTAAACATTGACTTTGAAGCTAAGCACGGCACATGCCTGTAATCCCAGCCGTCGCAGAGGCCTAAGCAGGATGGGGGGGTGGGGGTTGAGGGGAAAAAAATAACAAGAGATTGCTTTTTACTTTTAGAACCCGAGTTTGAGCTGGAAAGGAGCCTTAGTGTAACCACGCTCCCCAGGGAAGCACCTGCTCTGCAGTTGCCTTCAGAGTTACTTCCGATCTCAGCTTGAAGAGCTTCCGGATAGGGGCACTGTTCTTTCTTTTCCTGACCATCCCAGGCTTTTAGTTTTTCTGGATGTAGCATCTAGCAGTGCCTCTCTTCCCTAAGTCGGCGGCATGCGAACGGTGCCGTCCTCGTTCAGTGGGAGTCTGTGCTACGCAGCTCAGCCCCTGCATGCAGCACCATCGCAGGCGTGCCGGGCCTGTTCAGGGGATCTGGTACTCCCTGCACGGAAACCCCTGTGCTCCTGGGCTCAGGCTTCAGCCCAGGGGCAGGAGAAGGGCTCCGCAGGGCACTCAGCGCTGTGCGTCTCAGCACCACCTCTCTGTTGCTCAGCCGGTGGATTTTCTAGCTCTACATGTGTAAGGACTCACTGGGAAGGTGCAGTCTGTGACAGTAATTGTCCTTCTCTCCCCTCCTCTCTCTCCTCTGCAGTGGGAGAGCGCTCATGCGCCGCAGGCCTGCTTCTGCCACTGGGGCTTCCATGGTCTTCTGTTCCTCATGGCAGGGTGCAGGAGGGGACAGAGTGGAGCTGGGGTCACCCAAACCAACGGTGCCTCTGGCCTGGGTGCCTTGGTGTTTACAGCATCCTGTGAACACCATTTCCAGTTCTTTTAACTTTAACACAGTGGAAATAATTTCTAAAACCACTTATAGGCACTATGATCACAGCTTTCCATGTTGAAGTCACTAGCTGGTCTTCCAGCATCTGTCCAATTAGAGATGACCTGAGCGTACAACCAAGGCATGCAGTGTGTGTGTATGTGTGTGTGTGTGTGTGTGTGTGTGTGTAGTGTATTCGTATTCAGCAGATACATCTATTATCCTTTAAATTAGAGTTGCTATGGGGCCAGGGAAGAAGCTGAGTGCAAGAGCATTTGTCTAACATGTGTGAGGCCCGATGAGGTTCAATTCCCAGTGGGAAAAACAAACTGGGGAAAAAACAAACAAACCAGATTGCTCAGCATTGGGTATCTCAAGCAAAACAGAGCAATTGTGTTTTGGGGCAAGTGTCAGCCTGTTGTTGTCTCTAACTCCTGTATTCTTGTTGATCAACACAATGTTACTGAATAACTTTACAGTAAGCCAGTATTATTAATTTGCAAATGAAAATTTTGTAATAATGAAATGCCTCCCAGCAGTTGCTTTTTACTTGTGCGTGGACCCTGGGTAGATGTTCCCCTTCTAAGTAATATCAACCCATACAAAACATTCTCTGCTGTCCTCCTGAGAGAAATCCTCCCTCCCCCTAGGTGGAGCAGCTGCTGAATGCCTGCGATGATAAGTAGATTAGCCCCAGCCTCCTCAAAGCCAAAGAACTCTGTTTTCTTCCTCATCCTCTCAGTGGATCTCTGTTGTTCCCTCTCTGTCTCTCTGGCTAGACCTGTCTGGCCCTGCTCCTATTTTCCCAGGCTTTGTAAACTGTACTGGCTTCAGCCTAAAGTCCTGTTCTCCATCTAAGAGACACCATAGACTGTAAGATGTGAGCATTCTGAGATACCTGGCCGCTCAGGCTCTGTTGGAGGAAAGCAGGAGCCACACCACCCTCCTGCCTGTGGGTTTGTTGTGAGGTGCGATGGAGCCTGGAGCTCTGTCAGCTCTGTGGCCTCTCCCCTAGGGAGCTGCTTCTGAGCCGTTCAACCCTTAGCGCCCCAGCACCTCTGCTGGTACATTTGATCCCTCTTTCGTCAGCCAGATAAGGCAGGTAGTGGAGAAGATGGAGCTCCAGGTTGCCTTCCAAATGAAATCAGTATGTCCTGAGTCTTAATTGACCTTGGAAGGCTAGGGCCAAAATGTTGGCTTTCCTTGCAG
>NDGN011526701.1:2076-15540 GCA_002564285.1 Tympanoctomys barrerae
AATAAGCGCTTCCCTGGCAAGCGCAAGGGCCTGAGTTCAAACCCCGGTTCTGCCAAAAAAAAATTAAAAACAAAAATAAATAAACGAATTTAATAATTGATCACATATCTTAGTCTAAATTATTTGAGAATTTGCCCCAAACACAGAGACTGTGTATTTTGCTTCAGTTTAAAAGCATTTTATTAAGGTGAATTTAAACAGAAATAATATATTTTAAGCAACTTTATAAGCCCTGTGTTCATTTTAGATTTCTAATCAAACTTTGACTCAAATTTAACTCAAGGCAATTATTTTAGTATTACTGCCTAGGAAGAAAAGCACCATTTCTGATTTGTGCTTTGATACTTTCAAGAAAGTTGAGAAAAATAATTAATAATTCCCTCATGATGGCATTGTCATCTTTTGATTGCCACCTACTGCCATTTCACCCGGGCCACAGGTGTGCGGCTGTACTCTCACACCTGCTGGAGGGTTTCCCCTCCCTCCCCCTTCGCTTCTGTTCACATTTACTACAGCAAGGTTTGCCAAGAACAAGAACAGGGAATAACAGGCGAGGTATCATTGCTCTTGTGATACCCTGAAGTGACATGATTGTGCAGCACATCGCTTAGCTCTTCTCAAAATGAATGTATGGCCATCTTCCCTGATTGCCACTCATTTTGGTTATGCAGTGGTGGACACAAGAAAGGCTCTTTCTTTATGGATAATATTTTGTCTAGAAGAGGAGACAGGCCACCTTTGCCTAAAGAAGTGTGTGTGTGTGTGTGTGAGTGTGTGTGCACTTGCACGCTTACTCTCAGTTGCTATTTAAAAGGAGAAGTATGTCTCCACATGAGGAACCTGGTACATGTGCTGTGACGCTAGCCCTAGCCACAAGGTTCCTGGTTTCCATTCCTTTGCCAAATAGTCCCACACGGAGCACTACGCTCCTGCTCCAGGTAGGGTTCAGTGAGCTGCCTGCCACAGCTTCCTTCCCACACTGCGCGAACTGAAATAGTTCTCACGATCTCCCCATTTTTACTTTTATAATTTTCAGATGAATGATCAGTGAAGTTCACATCATCATCTTATAATAGACAAATACACAATGAGCTAGTGCTTTGAGTTTCTATTTACTTCTTGACAAGTCTTTACTGCACAGTGGCATTCGAGAGTTCTGAATTTCCTTTAAAATGTTAAAGAAAACACTATCTCAGGAATAAGACTCGGCAAAAGACCAACAAGACTTAAGGACTGCAAATCACAATTATGACTTTTAATTAGAAGTGAGGTTTGGATCTTCCCGTAGCATCCGCCCATTATTGAGGTTTCAGAGAAAGATAGCTAACCCAAATTTAATTAATGAGCAACGAAGAGACACACTATGAAGCGAGGCCCCATTTATCAGCACTAAGTTAGCACTGGTTACTGGACTACTGATGGTATTTGTCTATCTATTCACTGCCATGAAAGATTTGAGGTGTTCTGTGCGAACATACAGACAGGGTAGGACACTGAAGATGTCTCTTCATTTCTCTTCTAAAGAGGTTGAGCTCTGACATAAGAATAACTGATTCTCTGATATATTCCCTCCGTAATTCAGTTGCTGCAGCATTTTCTGTGAGTCACAGACAAGTAATTAATCTTTTACCTAGGAGACAGCTCTGGCGATGTTAATAAAGCACAGGAACAAGAATACACTTATCCAAGAGGAAGCATGGGAAAGGCCTGGTTTAGGATGTTATTAAAATGGATGTTTTGGCAGGCATGGAGAGAAACAGAAGCCTGAGAGCAGTACATGGAATGTCTCATTGCCAGCTAATGGTAGTGTATGGAAGACACATGGGAAGCAGCATTTGATTCAAGAAACTCACTCCTTAAACATAATAGAAAAGAGACGAGCAGCATTCATGAGAGCATGGGGGCCATGTGCTGTCCTCATGTCCATGGTCTTGGAATGGGCTGCGATTGCCCACCATGGTCAGCCCAGTATCTTTTCCCCAACCCTTTCATTATCTTAAGGATCTTCTTATGGCTGACATGAAACGTTGTGATCTCAGTGTCTGGCTTGACCATGGGGGATAGAAAATCACCTGCTCCTTCTGTCTCTGTGTGTGGTGTCAGTGATGCCCTAGAAGACTGATCTGTAGATGCTGCAGTGATCAAAAGCAAATAAGATTGGGGAAGCTTTTTGGGCACCTCTAAATATTAAAATGGCCTTTTGTTCTTCTGAAGGTATTTTCAGCCCATGTAATTATTAGCATGGGCAGACACAGGCAAAAGCATACTGCTTATTTCCCTTAAAGCCCGCTTTCCTTCTAAAAGCCACTGCCAATCCACCCTAAGATTTGTGTGAAAACTTAAGCATATGACACAAATCATGGAAATATTTATTCTACTAACATATATAAACCATCTCTGTAAAATGCCAAAAGAGGTGAAGAAGGAATGAACATTGTATTTAGCTCTCAGCACCTTTGCCAAATCCAATGCAGACATGTTCATTCTAGACTGTGACTCCTCCTAAACAATTATTAAAAACTGTTATCTGTACTCTTCCTCTTTTCCAAATAAGTTAAAGTTGAAACATAGATATATTTCCTTCTTGAATTTTGATTACTTTTTCTCAGTCCATTAAAATCTGCAGCATGCAAAACCACCCAATAGGACCAGCCAGATAGCTCAGCAGAGTAAAACGCCTGCTTAGGCAGAGTGCAGCGATCGGGGTTCGATCCCCTGTGTGCCATGCAGGCCCCACCCCTGGAGTGACTGAGATGGCCATGGAGACAGGGCGCTGCGGCACGCACCTCTGTTCCCAGTGCTTGAGAGGCTGAAAACAGGAAGACCACTATGAGTCCAATCTGTGTAGTGAGACCCTGCAGACTCTGTACCAAATACATCTTAAAAAATCCTAATATTTCCAACAACACTTAAAATTTTATAGAAATTACAAATCGTACTTCCAATATACTTGATCCACAGTTATGCATGCAAAGCTGTGAGTGGGAGGCTGGGATTGTGTGTGGATTGTTTTTTCCATTTTTCTTTTTATTAGTACATACATTTTTCCAATGCATATCGGTTATAATCCTGGAGATGGATTAGCATGCAGATGTAACTCAATCCTGTTTTCACCCCCTTCCCTTCCTCTCCCCGTACATTTTTTTGGTCCTTTTTTTTTTTTTTTTGCAAAAAATTCTGTCTCTCTCTTTCCTATTATCTAGCTTTAAGTTTGCATTTCTCATATGAGAGAAGCCAACTGATACAGAAGCTTGTGCGTCCGACTCGCCTCACATGCGCGGTGGCCTCGGGGTGCAGCCACGTCCCTGCAGATGGCTTTTAGTGTGTCCTTTCTAAGGCCGTCAAGAGGTGAATGCATGCAGGGATCGCAGTCTTCATCCCTCCTGATCCAGGACCCGGTGTTCTGCATGGCTCCGGGTAACTGATTCAGAGAGCTCTGAAGCCAAGCAGAAGCCTGTGAGATGCCTGGACCACCAGTCCTTCCCCCTGAGGCATTTTCTCAAGTCCCAACAGATCTAAAATAGCGATAGTCAAGGCATCGAATTTCAAACATAAGACAAAATCTATCTCTCCGATACTGTCTCACATGTAACTTTCAAGCGTAATGACCTTGAAAAGGATGTGAACCTCTGATGTTCCTTTGTAATGCTATCATCAAGACCACAAAAATTGTTTTGGCTTTTAAAAATTTCACCTGTATAAAAGATTTTAAGAAATGCAAGCGCTCTCCTTGGCTCAGTGATGAAACAATTCTATATTGAAAATAAAGTTTTCTACAATAGCATAATATATAACTCAAATAGAGTGCATTTGTTCAAACAACTCTATTTTGAAGAAAAATCAAAATCATTTATAAGATTAAAATTGGTAGTCAAACTGTAGTGTGAAAATAAGATCATTGTACCTATTGTTCAGAGTCACGTTTTTAATTTTTAAAAAATTTTTATCAGTACACATGTGTTGTACACGGCAAGTATGTTCATCGCTGGGACGCTACGTGTGTGTGCCAAATCTTCACTCTGATTTCATCCCTGTCCCCTCTCCTCCTTCCCTCCTCCTTCTACCCCTTGTCCGAACCTCCCTTCAAACTATTGTTTAAATATCTATTTTTATTTAATGCAGCTCTCCTTCACTTTTTGTGGAAAGAAAAAATATTATCTAGCAAATAAAGTGGGAATCAATTCCCTTTAGCTTAAAATATAACTCTACTGACTCGCGCAGTGAAGGCATTTCTTTCCTACCGGGGACCTAACAAAGTGACTCCGTGGTGTGACGGAAGTCCAGGACAAGGAGGCCGCAGGTTAGCCCCGAGGCCCCGGGAGCAGGGCTGTGGCATCCAGCAGCCGCCGCCACGTCGGTTTAGGCCTGAGAGCTCAGCTCTAGTCCTGAGCGCAGCTGAAACTCCTGCTCAGCACCAGCCTCGCATCCTCGGGTAGGAAGCCTGCGTGCGTGCGTGCGTGCGTGCGCCTGGAAGGCTGCAGCCCCCGAGTGTGCGGAGATACCCGCGATTTTCCAAACCTGCTCCCTCTTTTCTCTAGCTAATTGTCCATATGCAAAGTTCACCAATTCTCCAAGCTACAATTCTCAGTCATTCTCTGTCAATTAGACCCAGATGGCAAAATTAAAGGCCCTTCGTGTCACGGCGCAACCGTAATTTAGTTCATCAAAGCTCCTTACCCCACGCCGCCTTTTCACAATTAACAGCGAAGTAAGTTCCTGTCGGGCTAGTGCGGCGGGAACAATGACACGTCTTCTGAGGCGGAGGGTCCATCTTCTTGTCAAAGCTGATGGAGAGAAGAAAAGTCCTGGGACACGATAATTACAGGGCGCCCGCGAAGGTGGAAGGTGAAGCCCTGGAGAGGAGGGGCAGGAAGCGCCCTGGCAGCTCGCAGACTGCCTGCCGCTCTAGGTCTCCACAGTGAGGCCCTGCCTGGGCCAAAGAAAGCAAACGGGCTGCAAGGCGGATGCTGAAATGCAATTAATGCCAAGTAGAGATAGCGCTTAAATGATGAAAGCTATTAAAGAACACACACATGCACATACGCACACGCACGCACACACACACAGGCATACACACACAGGCACACACACACAGGCACAGAGGGCAGTAGGCTGAAAAGTGGCTTCTGACACACACATAACCAGAATCACCCTGAATGAGTTGCTTTCCAGATCTGCAGTAAGGACAGATTCCACTTTCTAGGAAATATGGACTCCCAGTCCAGGTACCAGAAGGCATTTTTGTTTCTTTGTTTTCTTCTGTTTAAGTTCTAGCAACATCTATTTTAATTGATCATTTCATCCTGGATTTGTCAAGGAGAGAGCAGTCCATATACTGGTTTATGTCTGTTAATTCTTTCATCAAAAATAAATGGGTGGCTTTATCATTTCTATTTCAATCAGAGAGAGAGCTTCACAGAAAGCCAGTGATTGGTTTCAGATCTTACAGCTAGGAAGAGATGGATTTGAGGATTTGAAATGCAGCTCTTGGCATGAATCTCAAGGTCCTTTGTCCCTAATCAAAACTTCCGCTGAAATCCCTTAAGGAACTTATGACCCCACCACCTACATGGGATATTTGGTCTCTATAATGTTAAAAACTAGGAAGAGTGGTCATTTTCAACACAAAGAAAATGTTGGTTTGTCCCATATCTTTTACTGATCTTAAATCCTAGCAACAATATGACTTCAGATATGCTCGTAAAATATTTAATGATCTTTGCTCAGCAATATTATAAAAATACACAAAAATGATTTCACTTATGAAATGAAAGATTTGTGGAAACCTTATGATTTTATGTGTATCAGAAGAAACACCACAAAGAATCATATTTTAATGAAAGTTTTAAATATAACTTTATTTGAAAAAAAGAAGAAATAAAAACAATGCACTTCTCTCTTATTCTTTCATGATTCATTTCTTCTGTTACTAAAAGATTCAGTTGGTTTCGGATGTTTCAAAATAGTGACATTGTCTTGTCCAACTCCTTCTCGATACCACACCATTTTCTTCATTTCTGTAGCACCATGTTTAAAATAGTGATGAGCTGATGGTGAGAATGATAAAGAAAGTGGTGGGGATGCTAAGGTTAGCCAGAGTGATTGATGACTTCACACGGGTTGCAATTGAGCACTGGAGTGCCCGCAGTTACATTCATAATCTCTCATTTAAGGAGCAGGCGAAAAGGTCAGGGATGAGGCTGCTGGCTTGTGTTCCCCTGCCCACTATATGCTCTGAATATGCTCCTATAATCTGGCTCCAGAGCTCCTTATCTTCCAGGGAACCAGGAGTTGTACAGGCAAATAGGACAACCGAGTGAAAGCAAAACCACCATGGCAGACAAGAATTATAATCATCTAATCTTCAATAGGAAATGTCACTTAGCAAAAGAGTGAATCGTGATGCATGATATAGAGTTCTCTGTCTATCTATATTTTTACATTTCTTTTTTAAAGCAAGATGCATGGAACTCAAGATTCTCACATTAAGCTACATTTCCAGTCCTTTTCCTTTGAAACCAAGGTCTCACTTTATTCCTCCTGCCTCTCTTCTAGAGTGCACGGATCAGCACGTATGGACACCTTTTCTGTTTTGTATGTAAGCCATTCAGATTGATATAGTTTATTAAGCCTAATAGTGATCATTTCAAATTGTATGATTGAAACTGCCAAGAATGTAGAATACTTCCTAAAAAATGAGACCTTCAGATACAATTTTCTGATCAATTACATTTGTCATCTGGATAGACCATGCTTCTCTTTGGAAAAAGGAAAAGCGAACACAGAAGTGCATTTGAATTAATTCTTGAAGACAAAGTCTGCATTTCACCTGCTTGAGCAGCTTCCTTTGTAAAAGCCTGCTGAATGAAAGTACCCTGCATTTTTTCCATGTTTCCTTGTACCCAACTCCGTGCCAGTACTTGTTGCTGAATGAATTCTTCAAGTATGTGTGGGATGCCCTTCCCCTATGGCCTGTAAGGCAAGTCCTTGAAGAAGAGGAAATTTATTATTTATCGTGGCTCCTAAGGCTGATGGTTGCATTGATTCTATTTTAGATGACAAGTCAATGTGCGTAAACTCATAATCATGCTCCAAATAAAGATTTTCACAAAATAAGTGTGCAAGGAATAAGGGTTGAGATGAGCTCTCCATTCATAATTTCAGTCTATTTTTTCTATCATTTATAAGACATCATAAAGTAAGGTATTATAAACTTTTTCATTGACTTGCTTCCATTGAATTCATAAAACTTGCAGAGTCAGAGGAGGAAAACAAATTTCAAATCTCAAATTGTTAAACATAGGCCCATAAGGAAGGATAGTAGGACTCTGGATTTGCTGGTAATTCTATAAAAGCAGGTCAGTGTTGAGCTACTGGTTAGAAGATTTTTGGCTTTTATTTTTGTCTTTTTCCCCTTCCCCAAAAATTTAATGACCATAATCTAAAAACTGCAATAAATTTTATTTTGGTAGTATTTGTCTTTCACATTTTGAATTTTCCTCTTCTTATTAGGAAGACGTTTGAGGTACAAAACGCAAAATGAAGAGCTATGTGAGAAGAGAGAATGCTAGTATCTTCAAATTGTGAGGAAAGAGTTCATGAGAAGAAACATTTATACATGTGTTTCTCTTTCTCTTTGCAAGTTATGATCTATAACTTTTATGTCTGGACTTTGAGAATGACACACAGAAAGATAGAAATTAGTTTTAAATAATAAGAAACAATATTTTATTAAATATTGCAACTGCACATTTTTTATGAAGGTCTTCCATTTCATGTTAATATTTCATAAAGTGAAACAGTAAAATATCTGAGGAAAAAACACAGCTTAAAAGATCTGAAGAGACGTTTGTTAGAATTTGTAGTTTTTGGACGACATTACATAAGTCTGTGTGTTTCAGGTTACTCTAACATGTACTACTTAAGATCAAGCCCAGGGTCAGAATGGTGAATGAACAAAGTGAAAAATTGCTGCATATTAAAAATTTATATTCAATACCTGTGGAAATTTAAGTCCAAAGAGCAAGTTAATCCACACCCCAATATTTTGATATAACACTGGAAGGACTACTTAAATTACCTGCCTTATCTTCACTTAATAGTAATTTTTGCTGTAGATTGTGCATCTTTCAACTTAGAAAGCCATAATTGTTGTAGGCTTTCTTATTTTCTAATCTCAGTCAAAGAACAATCAAGTAAACTACTAGGTGTGCGAAGACAGCTCTCCAAAGCCCCTTGATATTCTTGGTAGCTTTGGGTCGTGCTGTGAAAAACATTCTGAAAGTCTTGACAAGTTTACAAGCGATTGGTCTCCATCTAGGGTGCAGTTTTTCATTTTAGTTGGATTGATGACTAGTCTATAGGACATGATTTTGAGATTGAGTGGTAGCCACTAGGCTGACCGTGTACTTCAAAGCTTAAAGATCTGGAAGAATAAATCCATTGCTGTAAAAAGTGTGGGACTCATGATCTATTCTTGTTTTTTGGGAGGTCCCATGATTCTAACACCATGACTTTCATTAAAACCTAAATAAGGCATCAATGTTTGCAATATTGTAAATGTAAATAAAGAGGCCCTATACAGATACCCCCTCCAAGAAAGGTTAAATACTTCATTCAGAATGGAGAAACCACATTTGATGAGTCTGCACTTACTTGAATTAATTTGTAGAAGTAAGTTTAATGTAAAAAGGAAATCGGAGTTTGGCTTCACATCTTTAGGGCTTTCTGGCAGTGCAGTCGAAGCCTGGTGGACACATTTCTCCTCCTGACGGGAACACATGGCCAGGCTTCACAGGAGGCGGCACTTTTGACAAAGCCAGTGATGTACTGCAGAAAAGCACATGCTCGTGCTGGACATGGAACTGTGACACCCTGAACTCTGCCTTCAGAGGGGGCAGTGTCCCCTCCATCTCCCTTGACGGTTGCAGTTTTTAGGCATCTGTTTGTATGCAGGAAAATACATGCTACACCTGTGGCCACACACCCAGCCCCCAGGGGCGAACCGGCACATCAATAAAATGATGAAGTCTTAACTAAGAAAGAAAAAGAATTTTTAAAAAGTCACTGCTGTGTTTTATTTTGGTCCTTGAATCCATAAACCTTACACTTTGAAGCTTCAGGGAACATAATTGTGGTGTTATGTATCAACATCAGTGAGAATTGGTTCCCAATAATGGTTTGGAGAATCCATGACATCTTGGAGACTATTTCTCTACTCTTGCATTCTCAGAGTCTTCTCTCCTTCCTGGGAACTGGCGTATGTGGGTCGCTAACTGATGACATGTCTGCTTCTGCATGTAAGTAGATAAGCATCTATACTGAGATATTAATGCAGAGAAACATTGCTAAATTCACACTTGCAAATTAAATCTATAAAATTATATCTATATCTATATCTATCTATCTATATAAGAAAACATGTAGACACAGCTATACAACATAATTGGATACATACGTTCATAAATACATGTTTGAAGTGCGGCTGTCTGAAGAGAGCATTCCCAAATCAGATTTTATAAGATCTCACATCAATCAACAATATAAGAAGCTAAGGTCTGGTAATTTAGCAAAACCTGAACAGCGGATGGTTAATTCCATCCAGTGGAATTAAATGGAGATTCCCATTCATTGGTGTGCAATTTGGAGACATCTTATCATTAATTCTGCAAACTGTGGGAGGGTCCACACTCCTCACTGGTCATTCTATCAGGTATCTATTATAAGGAATTATGAGAAGAAAGGTTTTATGTACAGAGGTTTTATGTTGTTTATTAGAACAACGTATACATTTTTTTGGGGGGGGAAGGGTTTACAGGGTGTTCAGGGTCTCACTACTAGATCAGACTTGTACTGATCGTCCTGTTTACAGCCTTCCAAAAGCTGGGATTACACGTGCCACCACGCCCAATCTAAATCAGGGTATCACTGCCCTGGGGTGGGGCCGCCATGGCAGGCCCTGCAATCAAAACCTGGCCCCCTGAGCCTGCTTGCATACTCTTTAATCTGAGTTATTTGGCAGGCCTTAACAACATTTGTATTGCCAAGGTTTGTAAACAAAACTATCCATTTATGTTATCAATGGTAAGTCACAGTGTATCAACACAATGCACTTGTATATAGCCATTAAGATAATGAGCTTCAGGTTTTCCAGTGTGGTGAATACTTTTTGAACAAAGTGTTAAATCAATTATAGTTTGAAAAATTTATGAAAAAAATTTATGGAAGCTGGTATACATCAACAAAAAAATTCAAAAGATAAGTAATAAAATGTGGTTATGTTTCAATGAAGATCAATTGGTAATTTTTCATTTGTTTTTCTTTATTTTTTCTTTTAATTTATCCAAGTTGCTCATATTTTCTATGATAATATGAATTATTGTATAACAGCATCATGCAATTAACATTTTATTGTTGTTAAAAGAAAATCTATTCTGCTATCAAGAAGCATAAACTTGAGGCATATGTGAATAAATAAAGGTATATGCGGATCATGTTAAGGGAAATAAATCACACACACAACTTTAAATATTACATGCTTTCTCCTACACAAAAAACCCAAAATATGAATAAAGAGTGGGTAACAGAAAGTAGGGCTCCCACCTCTTTTCTATTTCCTTGAGCTTTAGAAAACACAACTGCAGCTTGCATCCACCCCCCAAGCATTCACCAGCTCCCCACGCCCTGGGGTGTGCTCTGCACAACTTCTGCGCGGGAAACTGGGGCCCTGCATCCGTGCACCTGCCAGATGCAAACACATTGCTTAGTCCACAGTCTCGGCACTAGTTCAGGAAATATACCATATTTTAATTACTTGCTTGCTGTTTTTAGATAGAAAGAACATAGAGCCATCTAAGATAAGGGACATGTAGCTGAAGAGCATTAAAAATAAAAGAATAACTCCAAATGATATTAAGGAAACATGAAAATATAAACTTGGAAATATTCATCATATTATATAACAGAGAGCCAAGCATATGTTGAATTTTTACCTATGGGCTATTATATATATTTGCTTAGCCTTTACTCTGAAGGATTTCCAACACCCTGCATGAAATTTCCAGGACTCCTTAGAAACATATGTTCCTGTACTCCTTTTCAGGGCTGACCCAAAAACGTTTTTCTCACTTCACACCTCCTAGATTTCGCTGAAATCTGTCATAGACTTTGAATTTGTCTTATTGTTTGCTTTTCCCCAAAAACTTTCTTTAAAAGGCACAGAACTATGCCAAGACGATGTATTCACAGGTGGCAGAGATTTCCTTGAAGTGTACCGAAGATGATTGACCCTAGGCACACGGGCAGGTACGTGCCTATGCATGCCGGGGACCTGAAGCCCATGGTGGTGCTTTCAGTCAATGGGGACAGGATCCATGGCATGATTTGGAGGGGTGGTTAAGTTTCTCTGCATTTTACCCCTCTCTTGTTCTGTGAGGGTCTTTCCTTAATATACTACCAAGCCTATGATTTTACTTCAGGATCTGCTTCCTGGAAAATCCCAAAGAACGAGGACACGACACCCAACCCTTGCTCACCCTCCTTGTACTTAGCCTCTCTCCTCCAGGAAGTTCCTCTGGCAGGCACTGCTCAGAGGGCTCCCCCTTATGCCAGGCTGCCCACTCTCCTCTCACCAGGGTCTCCGTGCCTGTCACTGCCTGTCTCTGGCATGCTCAGGTCAGAAGCTCAGTTCTCAGTGATGAGCTTGGTGCTCCGGTCTCCATCTAGACCAAGTTCTTCCAAGCAACCCCAAGGCTTGCCAATATGCTGAAAGCGCCAGAGCTCCTGAGCTGGAGACGTCAGCTTCCCCAGAGACCAGAGCCAGTGAGATGATGACGCCCCAGCGTGCCAGTTCTCTCGTAGATCGCCGTGGAGAGGACCGGGTCAGCGAGCTTTCTTTCCAACATGTATGGGTGCAGCTCTATGTACCCCCAAAAGCACAGCGATGTCTTCTTGGCTTTCCTGTAACAATCTCTCTCTTAAGTAAGCTGCACTGATGGAGACTCATGCGCACACAAAAATGACGGTACCAAAAGCACGCCAAGGGCCACTGGTTAGAGGGGTGTGTTTTTGTTAGTGTTCTGATAGCAGGAATCAAACCTAATCACTTACTTTTTTTTTAATTTTTAAATTTAAATTTTTAATTTTTTTGAGACAGGGTCTTGTTAAGGGCAAAGTTGCCCAGGCTGGGCTTGAACTTGTGATCCTCTTGAATCTGCCTTCCCCAGTGCTGGTATCACAAGCCTGGTCGGCCACACCAGCCTGAGTTGTTCAGAAAAATAGAAGGGAAGCAAGGCTGCAGACATCAGTTCCAAGATCCGTGAGAAAGGGAGAGAGGAGCAAGTTCTGCTGTCCAGACTCAGAGCTCCGCTAGGAGACCGGGCCACGCGGTGCAGACTTGGGGAATTTACACCGATAACGGGCAACATTCAGTTATTGCTCCTAGTAGGTAGTAGAATTTTCAACAGCCAAATAGCTCAGCGGATTAAATCGCCTGTTTAGGTAGATGCGGGGGCTGACTTCAATCCTGGACCTCCTGTGCCGGCCCCGCCCCTGAAGCGCACTGAGAAGGCAATTGAGTCTGGGTGTGGTGGCGCGCGCCTGTAATCCCAGTTCTTGGGAGGCTGTAAACAGCAGAATCACTAAGAGTCCGACCTATGCAGTGAGACCCTGTACACCCTGTAGACCCTGTCCTAAATATAAATAAAAAAAGAATTTCCAACCTCCAAAATAATGTGATACTGAAAACTTTTATGTCCAGATTAATTTAAGTCAGACAGTAATTAGGTATCACTTAGAAAAACTAAGAGAGACTCTTTCATCCTATCTAAAGGTCCGGAGTTTGGGGTCTGGGTCAGGATGAGAAAGAACAGCGCAGCCGCACACCTGGGTGCCGAAATACATGCCGATACCTAAAGCTGAGCTTCTGAAGTCAGACAAGAAGTCAGTTTGGGGCAGAATAAGTAAAACACCGCTGTGTTTCACGGCATCAGCACACTAATTGCTGGGTGTGTCTCTCTCTGCAGAGCACGGATTCGCAGGAGTGGCCCTGACTGAACACCTTACGGAAAATATGGAAAAAGCGGCGGATTTCTGGTTGGGAGGTTGCTTCGAGAATCCTGTGAGCTGAAGTTTGCATTTATTTATTTATTTTGCAACTTGACCTTCCCGGCTAATTAGCACCGAGTGGCAACTTCTGTTGGGATTGTGTACAGATCATTCAAGGGAGTAAGTGGAAAGGTATTAATTAAGCTCTAAAGAGGGATCTTTAAAAACACACACGAATTTTTTTTTTTTTCTAATTTTCTGCCGGCATCTGGCCACCTGCTTCCTAGTTTGCCTGCCTATATTCATAGTCCTAACATACGAACATAAAAAGAGTGTTTCTCATTCTGACGTAGCATATTTTTTCTTCTTTAAAGTATTTTTTAATTTCAGTTCAAATGATACTATCTATATTTCCCCCCA